>JAULBZ010000032.1:0-51555 GCA_032360805.1 Neoturris breviconis
CTTTTGTAGAAGATCAAACAATCACAGCAGAAGAGTGATTTCCAAGTACAGCCCCAGGGTTTTAAACCCTGAAACTATACCTACTGTACAGTTACAGTAGCACAAAAATCCCTCCTCTCCGACCACTTGTCCGGCTCTACTCTAAACACTGAAGTAAACAAATAATAATTAATAATATGTCTTTAAATAATAAACAGTGTGCCTGTTCTATGCCTATGTGCATGTATCTTTATGTAGATGTAAAAAGCAGCCAACAAAAGTCACCCATATGGACGTCTCCCTGATGTAGACACTGCAGTGGTTTCCCTCTTGGTTCACTTTAAAATTTAACATTGTAATAACCATCGCTGTAAACTATAGGGTGATGTCCATAGTTGTGTATTGTCTATATATAACCATCTTATGCACACATTTTTTATATTTGTCATAAATACTCTCTCTCATCATCTATAGGCAGGGCTTGGTCATTCACAAATAAAATTAAATATCATAGTTCTGTGGTTGTTTTTTTATGGTTTGATAATTTGTTTGACTATTAAAAAAACTTTGAAATTTGTAACCTGTAAAATAAGAGAATTAGAACTAATTAACATACAGTATACATATACCATAAATATTTATTTTTATAGCTTCAAATATTAAAACCGAGCAGTAAGCGAGAAATGAGGTCATTCTTACTAAAAAAACTTAGAAAAAAAATGCCAATACGAAATAGAGAGGGGTCGCCCTTTATGGAACAGCTTAAAAACGTTGCCCTTTTTGGAACACTGCAGTGACTTTTCTATCAAAAATGTAAATTGACATGAGATGTCACTGCAGTGTTCCATAAAAGGCAACGTTCTATAAAGGGCGACCCCCAACCATTTACAACATGTATATTCAATAGGGCTGAGGGGGGCTAAAACTGAATATTTATGGTACTGTACTGTACACCCTTTATATGTAACAAAAAATGTATATATAAGTTCTTTGCAAAAAAAACTAATGTGTCGTCGTGGTGTAATCGACATGTTCATAAATATCAGCTACAATTGTGGACATTTGAAAAAGTGACAAAAATGGTTTTTCTTTCATAACATCAGTCTTTGTATGTCATCTCAACAATTTCGTAATGAAACAAAACAAATGTCTAGCGATCTGGATAACAAATAACAACCAAAAACATTATTTATGAAATAATACACATATCGTATAATAGCCCAGGATGCAAGTTAGACTACACCATCACCAGTATGCAGAGGAATACATACATCTGTAGCTATAGCTACATATAATAAATGTAGCTAATACGATATACTGTGTTTATATAATGTAAACCAGTGGTAGCTAGCTACTGTACCAAGAAGAAAACTAGCCAAATGTCCTAAATGTATTTTTGAAAACAATCATGAATATTTTCTTGTTTCGTATCATTCTGTTATATCTATGACATTTAATGTTATCAGATGATTATTATAAATTTTAAAATGTTTTCTTTTTTTTCACCATATGCAGTTACTCCAGTCGAGTCATCCAGCCAGCACTTCCCTTGTGACTTGTGTCTGGAGCATATTTTAGTATGTTTTCTGTCTATTTCTTGATCTATTTACGAATATAGTCTATATTTCAACCGATTCCAAACGTTAGTACTCGCACAAAAAATAAACTTCTTCTCTTCTGTTCGTGTTATATTTATCTTCGTGGTCATCATCAACATCCTTGATATTATTATAACTATCTTATGTATGATTTTTCTACTTGATCTCTACTAATGGCACATTGCGCATTTGATGTATATATAGTACTGTGCAACATACATAAATAATACAATCTGTGCGGCTATGGAAGGATTCCTTGCCCCTTTCTCTTCGCTTCGCCTCCACAAACTTTCAGAAAAAAGAAATATGTGGACTGTCTAAAGATACGGAAGTTTTGTCCTGAAATCTTCCGATTGTCCCCGAGTATAAGCTGGATCTACCCGATTTACTGCACGAAAAATCGTGCAGTTATCAACAGAAAAGTGTCTGAAAAATTATAAGGCCCTGTAATCAGGTGTCGTCCGGCCGTTTTCAATAGAGACCGATTACTAGGGCCGTAAATGTAGTAAGGCTATGACACACGTTGGATTTAAAATGTTATGCTGAATTTGTTTCTGATTTTTATTTTGCATAAAAAGTTACTTGTGACAAGTTTTTGTATAAAAACATTATACTCATACAAAATACGAAATTCTGTACTCAAGAAAATCTACGGCGTCAAAAGTATGAAACAATAGAGGACCTGCTAATTATTTCTATGATAAAATGTAGTTTATAGTTACAAGTACTTTAGCGTAAATGTGAAAGAAAAATATGCAGCCGTGCAGAGCCCTAAAAAGCCTAGGCCTAAATACGGTTAACATACTTCCTTTTTTTTATACCGTAAAATACTGATTTAGCGCACAGTGTGCTTATGAACAGGTTTTAGAGGGTGCTTTAATATGATATTATGTCTAAGGTCTAAGTACGAAAATATCTATTTCATCATCTTCTTCCAAGATTAGATTTTCTGAAGATGTGTCCTCCATGTCACTTTCAGTGACATCGTTGAACGGATCACGTGACATTCCCATGGCACAATTTTCTGACTTCAGACGTTTCTCACAGCATGAGAAGTTATCAAACCAAAAATATATTTACTTGCTTGTTATTCTTTGGGTATTAGGGGTGCGCTTAATGGGAGGGGTGCACTTATATATAAAAAATAACAGCTTCAGGTTGCGCTTATTGGAAGAAGGGCGCTAATTCGCTATTTTACGGTATCATGTTATATTTCTTATTCATATAGGGAATAATTAATGTTATAAAGTTATTAACTTTATCATATAACAAGTGCAATAAAATATTATGCCCCTTAAGGGAATGACGTCCTTCACGTAGACTTGTCCGAGTGCATAACTTTGCTGACCGGCTGTTGTCGTCATGATTCGTATATGCTTTGTTCACGTGATTTAAAATTGCATCAGCTCAGAAAGTGTTTTAGATTCGAACGCGGTAAAATTTTATCCGAACGTGGTAAATTATGTTCGAAACATTGTAGAGTGTAAAAATCTCTTTGAAACATTTGCAATTTTACCTTTGATTTAGGGGCCATCGACAAACGATTTTCATTTTTTTAACGGCTTTAGGTCGTGTAGGGGGGAAGGGGGTATAACTGGGAGCCGTTAAAAATTTGAAAAAAAGTATGAAAATCTCGCTAAACGCATATCGCATCTTTTCGCATTCATTTTTCATTAAAAAATAACAAAAAAGCATTCCGTCCCCCGTTTAGCGATAACAGCTTGTGTCTACCATTTTTTTCATTATTTCGAAAATTTACAGTCCAGATATCTCTTCTCAGACCAGAATATGTCTTACAAGAATGTTACCGTAATAATTTGCAGACAGCAAAGAATCTCGCTACAAAATCTGGTCTTGGTAATACAATCGAATCGCCGATGAAATCTTAGATGGGGCAGCCAGTAGCGTGTTTGCTATTGTCGCGCGGCATTAACGGCCTAAAGCCGTTAAAAAAATGAAAATCGTTTGTCGATGACCCCTTACATTGTATCTCAATGGGATATCCGAGTTTTGTATATATTACTTCTCTAACTTCAAGCCACTCATCTGGTCCACAAGGTTTTATTCACGGCAACCAGTAAACGTAAGATAACTTGTGCGAAGGTTCAATCGTTCGATAACATCAAGAGAAAACAAAGTAAATTTATAACTTGCTTTACAAATCATGGTTTATTGTTTTTGGATAGCATGGAAAGTACTTTCAATGAATATTTTGGCAAGTTCACAATCAAGATAGTTCAAATTTAAAATGCATATTTTGAAAAAGCCTTATTTTTGTGTGATATTTATCAAATTTGTTTACTGGCTATTCACCTCATAGGCAAAAGGTATATTATTACCGTTTTAACTTGTTTCTATTATATGAAGTCTTTATGGAAGGTTTAAAATATAGCAAGTTGAAATAAATGGAGAAAAAGTCTGATATACCGATCTACTATTTTTGAAAATAAATTTCTCAAAATATGAGTGAATTCAAGATGTCTTAGTCGTAACGTCGTTCTCCAGCAACTTTAATTACATTTTAATATTAGCATCAATTTTTTGTTCGCACGAATTCTAATTGAACGTTGATGTCGCTTTAACCAATGTAATGACTTTATCTAGAATTCGAATAAATGAATTCGCCTAGTGATTTACACCAAAGGTACTTCCAACTATAAACTACATTTTAGCATAAAAATAATTGCCCCATTGTTTCATATTTATGACATCATAGCTTATCTTGGGTATCGAATTCATATTTTGCATGAGTGTAATGTTTTGATGTAAAAAGGTGTCACAAGTAACTTTTTATGTAAAATAAACATCAGAATCAGATTTAGCATAAATTTCAGATCAAAAGGATAATTATTAAAGGAGGTAGAACAAAAAGTTGAGAGTGGGGATTCATTTAAAAATATGCAGCTGTACAGATTTTATAGCCCTAGGCCCTCAAAGTCTAGGCCTATTCGGGTTAGTGACACAGGCTGCATGTACATGAGTATGCATAGGCTATGTACATAGACAATACGATATGCATAGGCTACATGCTTTGAAATGTTTTAAGAAACAATGTCTTTTAAATATTGACTTGTTTCTTTCATATTTTAGAATTTGAGTATAAAGAATCACTAGACAATAGAAGAGTGCAATAGAAGAATAATTTTCCTTCGAAATAATTTATTTTCTTTATTAAAATACTTACTTTATCGTATTTCCAATCATATTTCTGATTCATATTGGGAATACTTAATAAAATCATTAAGTTTATAACATAATGGAATAATATAATTTTATGATGCTTAAGTACCTTTAATTATTTTAATTACATTTTATTATCCACATCACATTTTTTTCAAAGGTTGAAGAAAAGAGCGTCACAAAGATAATATAAAGACTTCAATTCTTAAAATTTACTGTAGTTATCTCTTGTCATTAAGTTTCCCCAGAATACAATATGGATGTCAATAAAGATTCATAGTCACAGCAAAATATCCTAATGTAATTCCTTACAAAGAGGGAAAAAAGAGTTCTAAGTCATCCTTCTAAGTCTCAACTTATCCCCTTACCACGAATATGATTTTTGGTTGAATGTGATCAAATTCCAATAGAAATCAAATTTTCGAATATTTTCTTAGTTTCTACTTTTAAAAAAAATTTCCTTCTTTCCTGAGTTCGACAGAATAGGGAGAAATTTGACCAACAGTCCCATAAAAGTCTAGAATGCTGTACCAAGCCTTTTTGGTCCAAAAACACAATTAGAACCCTTTTTGCCTGATACTCGGTGCTAAGTGGAAGTAATAGAAAATTACTGGCGAGACTTTCTGAAACATGGTATGCTGGTACAGAACATGGTGAATAAGAAAAGTGGGACGCTGCTTTATGCTGCTGATGCCAAAAAGTGGTTGCAATAGCACATCCATACTTTTTTTGGCAGGCTAAAAATTAGATATTTTTGCAATTTGGATCAATTAGGGTAACCAAAACAACATCTAACAATGAAACCAATTTACCTCAACACTCCTCTATTCTCAAACTGCGTCCAATCAGCTTTTTGAGTTTCCACTTGGTTTTGAAAATCAGTTCTTTTTCTGTGCACAAAGTTTAATTTAAAATAATTGGAGAAATAATACAGTGATCGATGTAAAAGTAAATAATCGCTGTGAAGGAGGGTTTTTGGCATAGCTTCAGGCTTTCCAGCCTGATGTATGCTCAAAAATCATTCCTTCACAACGATAATTTGCTCTTATTTCGAACACTGTAACGTACCTGGTTCTGAAGAAAGAATTTATTAAAATCCATGGTAAAAACTGAAAAATTCAGTTGAATTTATATAACAAATGAACAAATAAAAATGAAAACGTGGATATTAACAAAAATGATTGGGATATAAAATATTTATTAGAAATTCATACTTACTTAAAATAAAGAGCCAGATCTGTTGATAAAATTGCATCTTCTAGCATCTTCATTGCTAATTTATAATCATCGTCATTAAGTGAATCAAATATATTGCAACCCTATTGAACACAAAGAGGTATGTAACAATAGCTATTGAATGATCAATCAAATATGCAATCTTAATAGAAGGGCACAAGGATTAGATTAAATTGAAAGCAAGGAAATAATCTTGCCAGTAATCAAGAAGCTCTTGTTTAAAAAGCGTTAAAGTAGCTATACTATAAAAACACTATATTCATCCAAGTAAAGTTTATCTTTCGTATAGGGACGTGCTTTTATCCTGTATTGAATGTTGATATTCAAAAAAAGCATAAAATCAGTTTTTGTGACATGAATGAAAAATACCTATCAGAATGGCATAAAACTTACTGTCCACATGTGCAACATTGTTACGGGGACACCTGCACTGAAAAATGCCTAAATTTTTGCAGAATGAAAGATGGGAAAGTGACATTTTATTACATTTCATCTTTTGTCATATTTATGATCAAGAAATGGCAAAAATAACTTAGTACCAGCAACTGTTTAAATAAAAAAGTGAAATCTCATGTTGTTCCATAAATTCCAGCTGTTTTTGTAACAAACACTTTTGGTACTCAAAAATAAGGAATTACTCTCATATTTTCTCTTTGATGTCTCCATTCATCTCATTTAGATGTATCAACTGTTATGCCCTTGACTTTGTGTGACTAGGAGTTACATAGGTGAGAAATATTGGGACGTAATAATCACCTTTATTTCACTAAGGACTCAGTTACACTCATCGTGACATTATCATTTATTATTTTGTTTTTATATGGAAACCTTCTAAATACAACCTAGATAATGATTTCAGTACTCATTAACACTCAATTTAACATGCTGAAAAAAGAGATTATTATCAATAAAAATACATATATACATAGACTTAATCCGGAAAGGTGGTGTTTTGTAGTTGTGCACTCTACTGCATTTTTTTTTCACATTCACATCTCTCTCACATCTCCAAGGATATGCAAAATATTATTACACCAGTTCAGTTTGGCTAATAACAAGAATTTGTTTAACTCCAATACCTTCCTTGGTACCTTAAGCAATTGAAATATTTGAGACAAAACTTGATCAATTTTAAGTTCCAAATGAGTGCAAAAGACTTGTATTCTACTACACTCTCGCATATGTAAGCCTTATGCAAGCTCCAGCAGTAAAACTCCTGTTCTCAGAATGTACACCCCTTGGAATGATAAAATTTATGTGACAAAAACAGCTTCAAACTTTTTTGAATGAAACGTCCATATCTCCTTAATACTTGTACTGAGGAAATCCCATAACTTTTATTCTATTTAATGAACAAACTGAAATTACATTGTTACCTTGATTACTATTTAGGCTAGTGCAACAAGCACTAAAAATGTCAATATTCAGTAGAATAAATAAACATGTCCATAGCGTAACTTCACAATGAACTGAATTAGGAATACAGATTTTATATTCATTTCCATATTTTGAAAAAGTAAACACAGCTTACCACAAAGTCTCAAGAAAATTATGAAATTGTCTTGTTAACCATTTCAAAATCCTTAACAAAGAAATTATTCCGAATAACTGTTATAAAACAACAATCAAAGTGCAAAAAAACTTTGCCCAGGCACCTCAAAAATCCTTTACATTAGTTGTTGTTTAGAGAAGTAACTGAACTTACATCAGATTTGAGTAACATAACAGAATGATCAAAATGATGACGCTCCATTGTTGAAGTACCATATAAAGCAGCAATTGGAGATTCTGATCTAAAAAATGAATATTATTGACTATATTCGACAAAATATAAAATATGTTTCAGTATAATTCTCTGCAGTTTTTGTTTTGTGGCGACCATCTCTTATGATTAATAGTCTCCTAAAATGACATTTCTGATAGCCAAAAGGATGCTCTATCAAATGGATATAGCCATAACCAATCTAGTTTTAATATGAAGGAGTAAAAAATTATCGAACAACTTTCTCTGTATGCTTTTCCACAATGTAAATGGTACAAGGAAATAATATTCAACTTATAAAAAATACATTATTAAAAAAGGCATTCATTACTCTAGGCGTCTCATTTTATAAATAATTTTGATTTAAAACCATTTTAAGTGATTATTCTGTTGTTAAAATTCTATTTTCTGCGTTAAGATCTTGTTTTCTGTCACAATAAAAATATCTCATCAAAAATCATCTTTTCTAAATAGTAAATTTCTATAGAGCATTGTTTTGATAGTCATTGTACCTGTTCTGTCAAAATGTCAGGTATATTTGACAAAAACACAGTTCCTAGATATAATGGCCTAGTAAATAATATTGTGTATAACAAAAATATATGCTTACAGCTCATACAGCACAATAACTCATGTTCTTATAACTAATCAATCAGTTAGTGAATTTCAGCCTTTCAGGTATCCTTAAATCTTTTTTTTTATTGATAATATGAGATATTTATGTGGAAAGTGAGAAAACGTGATAAAGTAACTACTGTTGAACCATATACCATGAGTAAAGCATGTATCCCTAACTCTGGTTATAACCCTATTAAACGTGAATTATTCTTTAGTTATAAACGAACTCTCATGAAAGATATAAACCTATGAGCCATTTCCTAGTATCTGACATAAGACAAGTAAGGGATCGTCTTCTCTAAATGCTTTCAAGAGAAATGTGAAGAAATGCTTTATTGTCACTGTAAAAATTTGCTCATGAGAACATATAATCGTTTTTATTATATTGATATTTTATTTATTTTGTTTTCGAATACATCAATTTTTGTATATGTTATATATTATAGTTGGATTTAATCAGTTTCTTTGTAAACTAGAATTGTTATCTTATTTAACACAAAATAAAGTCTTACTCACTTACTAATTCAGATGGACCAAATATGGAAATTATTGCATGATTGTGTATGTAATTCTAATCACTTTATTTATAGAGCCTTTTTTTTTGTTGCTTTTGTGGTTATGGGTGTAAAGTGTTGAAAATTGTCCAAGTTATTCTAATTGGATCCCCCTTGATGATGTCACAAAAACAGCAATATCTTGAAAACTATAGAGCAACATCCATCATCCTTTATTGCATATTTGAATTATTTGTTTGTCCTCTATCCTATGACATCAACCATAACACTTCCTAACAAGTTGCTTCACACGGAAGTTAATTTTAAGACAATTGGGCCTGCACCGTACATATAATTTGTGATGACTATTTACAAATATATCATTAAAATGCCAGAGTCCAATAAACATCACATTGTTTTAACCATGCATACACAGTGCATGGTGACTTACTTTAGCTGAAATGTATTATTTGTTCCTCTGTGATCTAAATCATGACATAAGCAACCAATAATCATAATTAGATTTTCTAAACTGGTGAACCATGAAAGCATTTGACCATTCTAAACAATAAATCAGCTTTCCATATTTACAGTTAAATACATATTTTCAGAGAACCACAAACAAACACAGAGCTCTGAAAATACAAATCACAACTTGAAAGACTACAGTCTTTGATATCTCCATACATGAAAATTGACATATGCCAGTAATGACGTACGTAGTCTATAAAGATATCCAGCAATGTATTTGAAGTTCCACATCGTGAACAAATAATTATGTTGTAATAACTTATTTTGACTGAAAATGTAAATTCAGAAATTCAAACTTCTAATGCTCAGTATCCACTAGGTACTTACAACTGTGCTTAAAACCACTAGACACTTACAACTGTGCTTAAAATTCAATTAAAATGTGGTGCATAACTTTCACATTTTCACTACAATTATTTAACTAAGTATCGTTTTGTCAACTTTTGCTACTCTCAAATTTATGACTTCGAAACAACCAAATTTAAGCATCTGGCACCATTGTTTCTAGCACATAGACAGCACTTAAAAGGTTGCTTATTTAAAATGATGTTTCCATTAGGGTGCTTAGAAGGCTCTTGTTTAAGCATGTTATAAGCACTTAGTGAAAACTGAGCTTAATTATGATAAAGGCTTATGAAAATAATCAAAGTAAATCAAGATCTACGAAAAGTAATAATAAAATCCACTTTTTTCACTTACACCGAGAAGAGTATACATCGTTTGTGCAACATTAAATGCATGTCTCCAATTATGATATGTCACAGGGCGGTAATTCTTCCTTACTGTCAATATGAATTGACACATTTTCTACAAAAGCATGAATTATAATGTTTAGAAGAAAATAGCTATTATATTAATAAAGCCTGGTTCACAACAGTGAGTTCTTTCTCTCTCTCTGGATTTTCAATGAGATTACTACACATTAACCCTATTCAGTATGGGCTTTTTGGGGTTCTAAATGTATGGGGGGGGGCATTTTGTGCCCGCCCTGCATAACTTTTGATGGGTACATGCTATTGAAACTTTCTCGAAAGTTAGTTCAATACAATACGTCATCAGGACCAAAACAGGTGGTGCAAAAAACAATTTTTAGGCGAAATTATCCCTAGTTACCAAAAAAAGAGCCATTTCTTTAGAAGTTATGATAAAAAGAAAATTCTGTGGGCACTTTGGCAAACTAAGCCTACACCATACAGAACTTGAGGCAGTAAATCATTGTAGAGGAAGGATATATGAGCATAGCTTCAGGCTACAAAGGCTAAAACTATGTTCAAGGATTATTTGTTCCTATTTCAACAACTGTGAGGGTCTTTCAATCTCCTTAATGATAATGAAGAAGAGAGCAAAAATATATTGATTAGAAAAACGAAAAAAAATTAAATATTTTACTTAAATTGATGATTTTATGGTTTTCATAATAAATTAGATTTTAATAGACAATACCTTATGTGGAATGTGAAAGGTCTTTAGCAAATCAAAATCCAAAAGCATTCTCATTGACATCAAACATGTTTCATCATCAGTCATACTTATGTCATCAAATGAAAACATATTAAGATCATACTGATTAGCAGGAGGAATAGCCAGACTCTAAAATATCACATTGATTTTCAGAACAAAAGGTTAAGCAAGCCTCAAGATAACGGTCAGACATCACCTGCAAAGGAGTGTTTTGTGAGTACAGTTTTCAGCTACAAAGCTGATTGAGGTGTAGTAAATGCCTGCCCAAACATAAAAAACTAATATTTTTTTATGTTTCCTAAATTATAAATGCAGTCTGTATGTAAATTTAATTGAATACTATGAAACTTTTACTTTGAAACTGAGATTTCAGTCTTCTAATGTTCTGCAATTCATGGTCTGAGGCTATGTTTGTTTCCTTTTATTTTCCTTTTTTTTTTATGAACATAAGTTGTGTTTAAAATTAGCACGAAGCTTTTCGGTTTATTGTCATTATCAAGTGTATAAAATTTTACAGATTAAAATTCAGTATTATATGTAAAAGATTAAAAAATTATTATATACCATTACTCTATTCGTTGTTTTTCCCTACCATGACAGAATAAATCAAGTTTTGTGATTGTATTTGTTTTAATATTTTTCGTTTTATCACATAATTTGGAGATTTGCTAGCTATCTTCCATTAGAATTCATGTCCGGTATTCTTGGGCAGGTGCATACCTGGTTCAGATTTATTGTTTTTATCTCTTCAGTCTGCATGATTAATAATTGTGCCAAGTGAAAACAAAAATTCTAACAAAAAGTGGAACGGAAGTAAATAACGCATGGTAGTTTAACTAAAAAGAAACTCTTACCGCAAAATCTTCTGTATCAACTGGTCCAGCACTGGCATGATATTGCAATACCTAAAAGCATACAATGAGCACTAGATAAATTCATTACCGTTCAGCCAGTTATAGGAAGCAAATACAAAAGTTTCTTCTCCTTCTTTACAAATATTAAATAAAAAGTAAATCATAATACCATTATGTGCACTAATTTTTATGTATAAACTGTATTATACCTCCATATTGACCGAGTGCCTTGCTATCATCAATGAAGCTTTCTCGTACATTTGAGTGTTACGTATACCCAGACCACAAAATATTGCAAATGCCTAAAACAATAAAGTACTATGTTAAAGGTTGATCACACATCGTGTGATCACACATCACGATTTCACTCTTCAAGCACAATTTCACAAAGCCCCCATTCCAAATGTGTTTTTAAGATTATCGGGGTTTTCTTTTGTGCTATTTCAAAGAAACACCAACCAGACATTATCCGGTGAGCATAGAAAGCTTCACTTCCTGTATCAATTTTGCAATTATCGTCAATTTTATCATGTAGTAGCTTCTTGAATTGCACAAGTCTGGTCTGCTGAAGGAAATTTGTTTGAAAAAATTTTGTTTATCATCCAACAAAATAATAATTATCATTGCATGGAGTATACTTTAATATTTTAAAACTAGATTTGGTATTTCTGATTCTTATCTTTCTTAAAGAGGAACAAAGAAAATAATAATGAGAACTAACCTCAAACATGGTTTCGTCGTTACTATCAAATGTACGGGCACCTTTCTTATTTAAAAGTTGTGCAACACCTAAGTTTAAAAGAAAATAATTCTTGGAATCTAATTGACATTTCAGATGAAATATCGAAAAGTTCAATCCAGATGTACAGTTTGAGTTTACAAAGAACTGATAAAATCATTATTATGTATTTTTGCTGAGTAAAAGAAATCATTAACAACTGTAACTGTATTTGGAAATAAAAATAAATAAGCACTATAAAGCTATGCTCAAAAATCACTTCTACTGTGATTATATAATTGTTTGAGAAATGCAATATAACACCGATGATCAGTTTGAATTAGGAGATTATTAAAAATAATATTCATAATAATAACTTTTACCTATAACTTCTTGCTGGTTATTAACTATGGGACAACATAACATACATCTAGCCTTAAAACTACTGCCATCAAAATCACCAAGCTAAATAAATACCACAGTCGACAACCAGTTGTTGAAATAAGAGTAAATAATCACTGTAAGGGAGGGATTTATAAGCATAACTTTCGGCTTTGTAGCCTGAAGCTATGCTCAAAAACATTGACAACATTGTAGAACAATAATTACAACAAACTTAACCCTATTAGCCGTGGGCTAATTTTTCGTTCGAAACCATTGGGACATAAGTGCCTGCGGCCATTATTTCCCGAACCACTATTATCACATGAAACTTGGAACACTTATAGGACAACTCATTGACTTGATGACATCATTGGCACCTGCTATGACATCATTAATAACATCAGGTTTTTGGTCTCTAGAATGCTGTAAAATGACAACAGCCTATTATTTTCGAACCACTAACGCATATGGCATGAAATCCGGTACATAAAACCCAATACAAATACTTTCGCATAAAAAAATTGAGTTGGTAATATCATTAGCATGATGTCATCATTTACGATCTGTAACATATACTATCTGGTCTGTAAAATATACAATTTGGTCTGTAATTTTCAAAAAATTCATATATTTCATTTATTATTTTTATAAATAATATTTAGTTGTTGAAAAAATAGCCTAGCCACAACAGAGACTGTTTTAACAATATTTTATACTTTCAAAAGTTCAGAAAAATAACCAAAACATTTTAAAAATATTTCTTTAAACCTAATCCTTAGTAAAAGTTAGGAAAAGTCACCAAATTTCAATACCAAACCATTAATAGGAAAAACGTTATCGCAAAATGGATATACCGCAGGCACTTTGTGCCCCCCACTCCCATGGCTAATAGGGTTAAAGTACAAAATGACAGTGGCTATTGTTTCTCTTGTGACAAAAAAATAGTCTAGATATATTTCTTCTGTCTATACTCTCTATTTCAGCAGAGAGACGCTACTGCTCAAAGAAAAAAATCAATAACATAGAACATCAATGTAAATATGTAACATACTGTACCTCTTCAGATGAATCAAATTTATCAACAGTAGTAAAATTGTCAATGTTCAAGATCTAAAAACATGAAGTTTTGTGAGAGTTCAATAAACAGGACTACAACTTGTTAGGGGCATATAACTGCAGAGGCTTTGTTCACTCTTGTTCCATCCCAGATTATTAAATATTATTATACAGATAGAATGAGCCTCAATGAAAAATTAGTTCAATGAAATTAGTTCAATAATCATGCATATTACCCAGCATTGATTCAGATTTTCATGGTCTACTTAACAAGTCAGCTGAAAGATCCTTCTTTCGTTAGCTTTTACCAGTAGGATAACAGGAGGGTGACACTCCTCTTATTGATCAAGCTGATCTCTTATCCCAGCCTGCTGACTGTTCAAATAAAGAGAAGGATAATTCAACCATGGTATATATCTGGGGGAGGAATTGAACCTGTGATGCTCTCATGGAAACATACTAAACAAGTTCTTTAACTATAAAACAAATCAGTTCAAAGAATTACTAACTAAACTGGTAGAAATATAATTTTCTATGACAGCTGTCATGCCACCGAAATATTATTGTATGGTGTTCTGTTTCTAATACATCACATAACGCGTGACTGTTGCACATTAACACTCAGTTATCGGAAATCAAGCGCAATTAAAACATTATTATTTCAGGTTTACGTAGTTAGTAAACTTAGTAAACACTTAAATTTAATGTTTACTTTTTCATAAGTACAAAAAGAATTTACCTCTCCAGTTTTAGCAGTCATCATAGCAAATCCAGCATAAACACTATGATTGTTCGTACTAAATAACAGGTGAATATATAATTTTATATCGCATTAGGATTCCATGTCCTTACTAAATTGATAAAGTTTCAGGTCAAATAAACAATTGGAACACCTTTATTAAGACATAATTACATTAAATCAATGTGGAGGAGAGCAGTGAAATTTCATATTATAGCCTGAAGCAATGCTCAAAAATCACTCCACAGTAAATATAGTTAAAGCTTATAAAATATATTAGTGTCCTGGATATGAATTGGATACAAACATTTTACATCATAGTCTTACTACACTAAATAATATAAATTAGTTCTGTGAACGCTGTTCTAACGTTATTTTGCTGATAAAATATATTATTGTGATGTTATGTTCTGTGGGACCATTAAAGATAAGTATATCAAATATAATTACAATTTAACATATGAATAAAAACATGGTATGACTGAAAATGGATCTGGCTCATTATTATTATTAGCAGTAATCCTTTAAATGTGGTTCCCATCATCTGTTAAAATACTACACAATGAAACAATACATTAGAAAAATATTTTTTCTTTGAATGAATACCATTCTTTTATTAAAAAAATCTTGAATCCACTGTTGAATTATGCATTGTCATTATATTTCTAATTGGCATTGGGAGTAATCAATAATGTTATAAAAACCAACTAATATAATATACTCATGTAATTCATGTTTTTATACCCTAGAGTGGATAACATTATTATTTTTTCAAAATTGAAGAAATCAAAATGGAGACTTCAATTCTTGAAATTTTAAAAATAATTTTTATAGAAAATATCACTATATCACTATATCATTTCAAAGAATTGAATAAGAAGCTTCCCCAAAATACAAAATGTCTGCCAAAAAAGTTTCATAGTCTCATAGAAAAGTCATTTTTTTAAATATTTATGTGATTCTGGTCAAATCCTTATAATTATAAAAGTTTCAAAAAATCTCTAAGTCGTCTATTAAACTTTTGGGTATAACCTCTGGGCAAACTTTTTATTGAATGTGGCCAAAGTCTCAGAGAACTTAGTATTATGTAAAAGAAATTCCAAGTACAAATATGCTATGGTCAAAGTCTCATAGCAAAATTCAAAAAAACATTTTAAGTCAACTATTTAACCATTGGGTATAACCTTTCTCTTTTACTGAATGTGGTCAAAATCTCATAGAAATCAAATTTTCAAAAAAAATTATAAGTCTCCATTTCTTTTCCAAATTAGACTTTATAGATTATAGTTTGATATAATCGGTGATTCGGAGGATAATAGCAAGTTTTCCAGAAAAGCAGAATTATTATTTCATCAGACAATCCAAATTTAAAGTGAACCATGCATCTCCAAGTTCATGCACATGAATATCACGTACCAAAGCTTTGTGTAAATTTCAAATTGTAAGGTATAGCAGTGGGATTGAAGATTGGAGTTTCCCAAAATGATATACATAATTTATACATTCTTTTCAATGTTTATGATTTCACGAAACAACCGTGGAATTGCTGATGCTTTAACAAAAATTGAACTAATAATAACTAAGAAATTTAAATTATTTATTAGTTACTACTAATGCAAATTAATCATTAATATTTAATGATTAAAAAAGATACTAAAACAATTAGTAGCATTTGTAAAAATGGCAGAAACTCTTCTGTTTCCTGCTCCCATGGAACGTCACATATCTTTCAAAGATTGATGGATTTTGATATTAATTCGAAGTACAATTAAACAAAAACGGGAAAGTATTTACACTAAAGCAATTGCATTATTAAATATTACCTCTTTTCCGCTAGATCTTTGTAATAATTTGTATTTCTAAAAACAAGGAACGTTTTAAATAAACAACAAAAATAGACGGTGTCTAGAATGCATGATGTTAGGAATGAAAGTTAAGTTGTCTAGCAAAAATAAAATGGTATCTAAGTATAAGTCAATCATTGGAACAGTATTAGAAGAAATTAGTACAGTGAGGGATTCAGAGGCACGGATTTGTATATAGCATTTATGTAAATATGCATATGCATGTATTGCATACAAGCCTATGCATATGATATGTACATGCTATAGCATATGCTGGTTATAAGCATTGGCTAGATACATATACATAGGATAGCATTAATGTAAATATGCATATGCATGTATTACATACAAGCCTATGCATGTACATGCTATAGCATACGCTGGTTATATGCATTGGCTAGATACATATGCATAGGATGCATTTAATATAGACTATTATGCCTAGGATAATTATGTATAGGCTATGTATTGCATACAAGCCTATGCATGTATGATATATACATGCTATAGCATAATGTTGGTTATATGCATTGGCTAGACACATATGCATAGGATAATATGTATAGGATATATGCATAATTATCTATAGGTCATTATAATTTTAGTAGACACTTGAATCTGTACTAGTGTAGATGCAAAAGCCATTGCATTATATTATATAGGGCAGTTGAATGTAAATGCTGCAGGGAGTATAAAAATTTACTGAGCTCCAGGCTCAAAAATATTAACTGTATTTAACACGGCATGAAGCAAACATTGTGTCTTAACAAAACTGTCCTTGAGACAGCATACATCTTGCATCGAAGAAGAAACAGAATCTTCAAGGAATGTCCACTAAATCATTCTTTTTTTTATACACTGTTCATTTTTTCATTGTTTTTCATTAATAAAAAAGTTTTAAACATACTCAAGTCATAGGAAATTATAAATTCTAATTTTATGCATGAGTAATTTAGAATAAGTAGATAGAATAATATAATAAGTCCTGGTTTACATTTAATCAAGCAAAAATTAGGCATCAATTATTATACCCATACAATTACCATATTATTTTTTTTTTTTTTTTGCGAAATGATGTCAGAATAAAATTGATGACGAACAGGATTACTCATCAAAAGTTTACTCAAATGGAGAGGGCGAGTGATCTTCTATGTCAATTTTACAGAGTGAAATTTCAGATAATTATGAACAATTTTAAATTTGGTTTCTAATGATTACATTACCTTTGTGTTTTCAAATGACTAACATTTTGTGAGCACTCTTCTACATGTTTCTGCTTGAATTTTGTTTGTTTACAATATGAAAATCATTTCCAGAAACTAGTTTTTATATTTTCACTTCTCACATTGTAGTTTATTAGTAGGTTAGTTTTTTCACTCACAGAAGTAAGCAGGCTGAAAAATATGCTTAGCATTATGCTTAATATTTCAAGGAGTTTCATTATTCTTACAGATAGTATGCTTATATAATATAAAAATGTACTTACACAACCATTTCTTGTAAGTCATTAACAAGATCAAAAACTCGAGAAAATGAAATGCTCTAAAACAAGTAATACCACAATGAATGCTGATGTTGAAATAATAAGAATTCCTGCAGGCAAACGACATCTGATCAATGTCGAGATCATTGCAATGTCGTTTCAACATTGTTTCAACGTTGATCTGAAGTCGCGTGCTTACTGGGATAGTGTGAAGAATATAATATAATATTTTAACCCCAGAAATTATGTAGCAATAACCATCAAGCACCCATGTGATATGAATTTGCTGGGATTATGCAACAACTCTTGTGAAAACTTTTCACACAATATTCTTAACAAATTTTTATTTTAGGACTACTTTAACCAAAATAAACTTTGGGGGAGCATGACCTTTACTACGTAAAAGCATGTTTACTTATACAGAACAAGAAGATTCAATCAAAAGCGCATCACTTACATCATCATCTTCCTCATCCTCATGTCGATCAAGGATGTAAACAGTACATCTTTCGCATTCCAATAATTCTTGAGCCTGCGTCATAATTCTGCGTACGACAGTTTCTAAACATTCTGTGTCTTCAAATATATTCCTTGCTAAATTTAGTAGTACCTAAAGTAGTAGTAAATGTAGTAGTACCTAAAGCGTATGACTCAGTAGTGATGACAGAGCTTCAACAAGGCAAATGCTTAACAAATGTTAAAATTAACTCCTAAATTTAATTACTATATCTACCAGCTGGACTATTTTTAACATGGCGACTTAGCTTTTATGCGCAATTAATTCACATTCAACATATTATTTGAACTTTTACGAATTCGGGGAAAAATTAAAATCAAACTTATTCGCAGTGTTTCGGGACTATGACTTTGGGAAAAAATTGGCTATATGTGCTACGCAAGTGATTCTATTGGCACCATGAAGTTCGTTGGGTTGTAGTATATATTTTAGAATTCAGATTAGTTCCAGTGAATGGCTTATTATACTGTTTTTTCAAATTTTGAGCATTTTGAATATAATATGGGAAAATGGGAGACATGATGTCAGGTGGGGGCTCAAAATGGGAGGTTTGGAACATGTGGCTAAGATTTACCTTTAACCCCAAAATTAGAATGGCTTTATATAATTTTGATACCAGCAAACTTCACCACACTATTCATTAATAAAATATTCGTTTTGCAGCTTATCCTGTTTTTCAGAGGTGGTTCTTATAATCCAGAGACTAATATAATAAGAATGTTATGGGAACAAAGAGTATGCATTTTGAGCCTGTTCCACCTTTAACCACTTTGAATGGATTTAATTAGTCCCATAAAAATATTTATGAATGTACAAGTATTACATTATGGTATGCTTGCTTGAAAAGGACATTGTGCAAATTTGCCATGGTAATAAATATTACCAAGGATCTGCTATTGTTACCTGAAGAGATAGGTATTGTTATATTAAAATGTAATGGATCTAATCCGGTATTATGTCCATATTTGGTACAAAGCAAAACAGTCGCAAAAGCACTGAAAAAGCACTGAACCCACAATTGTTTTTTATTTCCTTGTAGTAGTGGTACTTTAAACCAGGAAGATGGTTTCAGCATAAGAGCCCAGACCACTCTAATATGTCTCTCTCAAAGGTTGGGACTATCAAATTTGTTCAAACTCTTATTAAAAGAAAGTCGTAGTGAAAGAAAATTGCTTGGCCAAATATCTTGTCAAATAATCATTGTAGAGAAGGTATAGCTGAAACAACAGGGGGTATTAACATGAATTTTGTGAATATAATTAATGGCTGATTTTCCTTGTCTTTTGTATTTCTCCCACAATAGCTCTGCCCTGAATAAAATTTAGAATACTTAACAAATCTCTGTGGTGTGAAAAATAAAAATATTATTACAAATCGAATAGCCACTTATATTCAACCCCCGGCTTCGACAGATGTCAAAACAACAAAAAAACAAAACAACTTGGCAAAGCAAAGATACTTAAAGCAAGAAAAAATGAATTTCCACAACTTTATCAAGTGTTATATTATAATTTACAAGTATCAAAGGCCGCAAATCAAGCAGCATACTTCAAAATGTCGGTAAACTGGAATTGTTAGGTGGCTTCTTGAATATCAAGGACGCTAAGAGGTGCAAAGTCAGTGCAGCATTTTGACTCAATTAAAGATGGCATTATCAAACAATGTCCACAAGTACAGTACACCTGTGCAAGGTTTGTAGACAGCTGGAGTAAAGATCCTT
Source organism: Neoturris breviconis (assembly GCA_032360805.1). Classification (NCBI taxonomy): domain Eukaryota; kingdom Metazoa; phylum Cnidaria; class Hydrozoa; order Anthoathecata; family Pandeidae; genus Neoturris; species Neoturris breviconis. The sequence goes on from JAULBZ010000032.1 coordinate 20,175, forward strand.
ATCACTAGCTAACTACTGACTACTTTTTTCCTCATTTTCGACGATAATTTCTATTGTGCAAGCTCCCTTTTAGAGTATTCTGGTCCACAAGAGTAGCCACACCACTTCCCATCAAAATCATCGGTATCTGAATAAGAATTATTCTTTATTTCAGAAGAAGAATTCTGATGAACTAGAACTTGATGTGTAACTTCCAACTTTTAATATATTATCATGTAGCACATGTGATGTCATTTTGCGTATGAAACCATGGTAACTAAAATTGCATATGGCAACGACCATGAGTGATTTTGATGGAAAATACACAGGCAAATCAGGATTTTGTTGCAATTTTTCAACATTTGATTAAATTTAAAGATATTTTATGAATTTTAGACATCTCAGATTGAAATTCAGAAGAAAAAAATTCCAGACCTTAGTTCTCCTTTAGCAATGAATAGTACACATTTGGACTAGGCAAAATGGTTAGTAATGAATGTCAATTGACATGTTTTAGGTTTGTGCTGGGTACACCGGTTAGCATTAGGCACACATGTTAGCAATTGGTACGTAATACACTTGTACTGGACCTAAGGGTTAGCAATGGATGAGTTACATATTAACGCTAGGTCAATTTAAAGAAGTTTCCCTATTCACGTCCAGAAATAATGCCAGCGTACAGCTCTACAGTGAAAGTTAATTTACCTGATTCCTTTTGTATTCTTGAACTGATGCATCAAACAGCTGAGCATTAGTCAAACCAATTCCACAAAAGGTTAAATAAGTTTGAAAAACCTATAAGAAAATACTCATTTATATTTTCTACAGAAAATGAACTAACAGCAGGATTCATTGTTATATTCCTTGACAACATGTCAATCAATGAAACAAGGAGTTGTCACATTCTCTGACTCTGATACCGCAAAACCTCAATAAAGCCTTAAACAATTACAATACATGCAACTTTCTACAGGGAGCCAAAAGTACCGCCATACCTCAGAAGTAGTGCCTAGTTATCATTAAAATGTTCGCAAGGGAATTGTCAGATTTATGCAATACTTATCACAAAGTGGGTAAATGATCTTGCCTCCAACTAACTTATAGTAGTTTAGAGCACAGTAGGTTACAGTACTGGTTCTGCAGTCAGCAGGTTTGGAGTACATGGTATATTCAAACCTCGCTACATTACAAATGACACAATTTTGAACAGGGTACCAGAAGTATATGTGTCTCTTAGAGCTAGTGCCTAGTTAACAGTCACATGAGAAATGTAATACTTAACACCACGAGGATAAATAAACTTAGATTCTTCTAACTTCTAGTGATTATGGTACCACAATACAACTGACAAAACGTTTTATAGGTAAGGCTACTGGTTCCCACCTAACATGATTTTAGGGTGTTAAAATTAACATCCTCACACGATGGCGTTAAGTTTAACACTTTTCTAGTGGGGGCATAATATGCTAGTGCTGTGCATTAAGCCTTAACACCCCTTAACACCAAAGTGACAAGAATAAAAAGATTTTCATTCTTAACACCTCATTAACACAATTGCAAATAAAGGTTACACATTAATTGTTGTGTCTGGCGTTAAGAGATGTTAAGAAAGAAAAGGTGTTAGGCAGGAACCAAGCTTTGCCTAGTTAGCACCACACTCACATAAGAATAACAACTTTCTGTATTACACTTAGATTCTTCTAACTTATAGTGATAATTGTGTCAGTTCTGCAGCCAGCAGGATTGGATTATAATGCAAGTTCAAACCTTGTAACTATGCTACAACTCATGCAAAGTTCTACCTAGAGAACTAACAGATGTCTCTGTGTCACAGCTAATGCATAGCCAGCAATAATATTGCTAAAGTAAGACCCTGAAAAATTCCTGTAATACATATCACAATGTTGATTACTAAACTAGCTTTCCTCTAATTTTTAGTGCTTTAAGCTCGGTTACCACTAGTGTGATAAGTGAGATCAATTTTATTGCGCTTATCTCATATCTAAATTACATACTTTAAAGGTGAAGGAGACATACACGTTAAAACTAAAGGTAGCCTTCTGTCCAAAAATATTACCGTTTATCTATAGATATGCTACTATCTACACTATATTTACTATATTTGTTTAAATAGAAGCAACAAATGGAAATTTGAACAAGTTGATTTTCCAGGATCATTGCTATGAATGGCAGTTTTTCCAGGATTTTCTAGCATAAAAGGTCATTTTTCAAAACTTTCCAAGACACCCTTTGGTGTTCCAGGGTTTTCCCGGAATTTCCTGGATTTTTCAGGCACTTGCACCCTGCTCGCTATTTACAACTGACACAACTTTATACAGTGTACCAAAAGAATCTGCATCCTTTCGAACTAGTGCTTAGTTAGCACTACACTCAAATGTGAACTAACAAATTTCTGTACTACATTTCACCATGAGCTATATCACACCATGAAAATAAACAAACTTAGATTCTTTTAAATTGTAGTGATTATTGTGCCAGAAAACGTGGCCAGCAGAATTAGAACCTAGAAGAGAATTCCAGGAGTTTTCAGCAAAATCACAATACTGACAGTGATTATTGCACCTATTCTGTAGCCAAGATTGAACGTGATTTGTGCAATCCAAGATTAAACCTAACTGTATTACATATTAAATAACTTTCCATAGCGCAGGAAAAGCATCTGTATCCCTTAGAGTTAGCGCCTAGGTAAGCACTACACTCACATGAGAAATGTAATACATCACACGATGAGGATAAATGAACTTAGATTCTTTTAACATAGAATTGGAGTGTGATGGCAGTCCAAAGCTCACCACTATATTACAAATGCAACTTTTCACAGTGTGCCTGTAGATATCTCTGTGTTCCATAGAACTAATGCTTAGTTAGCACAACACACCGTGCAAACATGACAAAAATATGTAATAAATACATATTACCATGTTGATAAATGAACTAGCATATACCTCTAACTTATAGTGTTTCATTATTATAGTGTGTTGTGAATTTAAACCCCAGCCACTATATCACAACTCATGCAAAGTACTACAGACAGGGTACCAGAAGTATCTGCATCCCTTAAAGCTAATGCAGCACTTAAACCTGCAATAAATATCAAAATATGGAGTGCTCACATCCTTCTATAATCCTTTATAGCACAGTAGGTTAGAGTGAGTTGCAGGGTGAGTTCAAACCTCACTACATTACATAAGACAAAGCATTTTACAGCGTAGCATAAGTATTTGCACCCCTTAGAGCTACTGCCTAGTTAACACTACACTCACCTGACAAATAACTACATGGGGATAAGTCAACTTAGATTCTTCTGACTTATAGTGATTATCGTGCCAGTTCTGCAGCCAGCAGGATTGGAGTTAGCCCAGAAATCTAAGCATTTTATTCCTTTTACCTCTACCTACCTTGAACACCTGAAAATGGAGAACGAAGCAATGCTTAACCCTATACATGCTGGGGGGGCGGATTCCGCCCCACCCTCCCCCTATTACATTTTTTATAGTAACTTCCAAATCACGACAGCGATGATGCTGTAACTTACCTAGTTTTAATATATAAATCTATTTGACACATACTGTTAAAATTTGAACATCATACCTCCAGTAGATCAAAAGATATGGGTCATAACCTGAAACCACCTATTTTTAAGTGGGGAATCCTGTGTAAAAATCGATATCGTTATTTTACCATAACATTTGTTAAAGTAATGCTAATATTTCGAGACTTAGTGAAGAAATCACAAAATAAATAATTCTGATAAGTCATGTGACTAACCCGTTTTCCCCGATTTTTCCGAATTTTAAAAAATCGGATTTTTTGGGATTTTCGGATTAAAATTTTGGGATTTTCCAACAGTATCAACTATTAAAACTGTTGTGATGTGAAAGAACATTTAATACCTACCCAAAACTGCAAACAGAATGAAAAAAGCTTTTGTAGAACTCTTTTAATCAAAATTCTGAGAAAGTACAGTTTTCAAAGAAGATGAACCATTTAAAATTAATTGTGATGACGTCATCAGAGAAATGCTGACTTCATCAAAAAAATAATTGGTACCATTTTGTTCCTTTTGTGATAGCCTATAACTTCACAAAGTTTCATCACAATCCTATTAGTCGTTCAAAAGTTATGTAGGGGGGATCCTCCCCCCCCCCTTTAGCTTTGAGGAGCTGCCCCAAAAAGACCAGCATGTATAGGATTAATAGTGAAATAAATATGTATTGATCAAAACAAATTACTAAGTAAATCAATTCAAATCAAATTGAACAAACTGAACAATGACGTCTGGAAATATTTAAAACATATATGTCTATTGAATTTGAAATAGACATAAACTTGTAAACAATGTAATTTTCAATAAAACTATTATTAAAAGCATAAACAATTAGATATGATTCTTTAATAATAGACAATGAACTTAAACCTGTTGATTCAAAAGGCATGTCGGACTCAGAATGATATCACTGATACCAGGCCCTTTTTGGAGATTGAAATTATGAAAAGTTATCTATGAAAAAACTAAAATTGCAAGAAGCCAGGCCACCTGGCTAGATTTGATTGCTATGCAAATTCAAACCTCACCGTATTAGAACTCATTCAACTTTCTACAAGGAACCAACAGGTGTCTCTACATCTCTTACAGCTAATGCTTAGTTAGCTCTCCAACATCAGTCATGTGAGAACTTGACAATACATACACTGCGTTGATTAATGAATTAGCACCAGTCAAACTTTTATTGCTTTATAGCACAGTAAGTAAGTTAAAGTACTGGTTACAAATGGTGCAAATTTCGACAGAGTACCAGAAGGATCTGCATCTCTTAGAACTAATGCAGCACCAAAACCTTCACATGAGAATAAAAAGGTTTCTGCAATAAATATCATCACAAGGAAGAACAAATTCACAACCATCTAATAGTTCTTTTATAGCATGACAGGAGTGTCAGCTCAGCTTCCAGTAGGATGGGTATGCAAGGTGAGTTCAGACCTCACTACCTTGAAACTGGCACATCTTTCCACAGTATACCAGAATTCAGAGCCCCAAAAAGTCCATCCTGAATAGGGTTTAAAGCTAGTGCAACACTAGAATATTCAACTGAAAATAGAAAGATTTCTGAAATAAATATCAACTCACCGGAAATCAAACTTGTATCTACATTACAACTGACAAGCTCTTTTCAGATACCATAAGTAGCTGTGCCCCTTAAAGCAGGTAAATAGTTAACAACACTACACTCACATGAGAAAGTACAAATTTCTATATTACATGAGGAACACTATGAGGATAAACGAACTTAGATTCTTCTAAATTACAGTGATGTATTGTGCCAGTTCTACAGCTACCAGGATTGAAATGCAATGCAAGTTTAAACCTCACTATATTACAACTCGTCCAACTTTCTACAGGGAACCAACAGATGCCTCTGCATCTCTTACATCTAATGCTTAGCACTAATATCACTCAAGTACATAATACATATCACCATGCTGATTAGTGAACTTGCATCTCTTTAACTTTTTGTGCTTTATAGAACAGTGTGTTAGGGTGCTGGTTCTGCCGCCAACCGGATTGTAGGTTGTTGTGAATTGAAACCTCACTATATTACAACTCCAGCAAAATTCTACAGAGTACTATGAGTATCTGCTTCCCTTAGAGCTAGTGCAGCACCTAAACTTTCAGACGAAAATAGAAACATTTATGCAATAAATATCAACACAAGGAAGAACAAACTTGCATCCTTATTTTTAGCGCAGTAGTACATTACAGCATCAGCTCAGCAGCGAGTAGGATGGACACGCAGGGTAATTTAAACCTCACTTCATTACAACTGACACAACTTTCCACAGTGTACCAGAACGATTCTTTAGAACTAGTGCTTAGTTAGCACTACACGCAAATGAAAATAAGAAATTTCTGTGCTAAATGACAACTTGAGGAAAAATGAACTTCTTTTAAACTTTTAACTTTTTCTAATAACAGCCCACTCAAATTTCTTCAAAAGTTAATAAGTACCTCCCTTGAATAAATACCTCTCTCTAATAAGTACACATACAAATAGTTGAAAATTTTTAATAAGTGCCGGAGGGGCTAATTAGAGGATTAACGGTAGTATTCTGTCAGTAAATATTAGCCTTTATCTATATGCTATATTATATTACATTTGTTTGAAGAGAAGCAGTAAATGGAAATTGGGAAAAGACGATATTCCAGGATTTCTAGCCAAAGGTTGTTTATCAGACTTTCCAGGGCACCCTTTTATTTTCCAGGATTTTCCAGACGTTGGCCACCCTTCTGCAGCTAACGGTATTATAGAGCAAGTTCAAACCTCTCTACTATGTTACAACTAATGCAATATTCTATAGGGTACCACCAAATGTATTTGCGTTCCTTAGAGCTAATGCTTAGTTAGCACTAATACCACTCCTGTGCAAACTTGACAAAGTTTGCTTTGCTATAATACATATCACCATATTAATAAATGAACTAGCATCCTTGTAACTTATAGTGCATCACAGCACAGTAGTAGGTTAGTGCTGGCTTTGCCGCTAGCTAGAATGTAGTGTTAAACCTCACTATATTATAACTCACACAAAATTCTACAGGATAGCAGAAGTATTTTTTGCATCCCTTAAAGCAAGTGTAGCACTAGAAGCTTCACCTGAGAATAGAAACGTTTCTGAATAAACGTATAATCTTCTAATAGTTCTTTATAGCAAATAGGTTTAAGTGTCAGCTCTGCAGAATTAGAACATAGGGTGAGCAGAAACTTCACTAAACTCATGCAACTTTCTATAGTGTAGCACCAGATGTCTCTGCACCCCAGGTGGATATACACCAGGCAAAATCTTTTGAGCAATAGTAAAAGGAAGACACTCCATTGGTAGAAATTGACATCACACACCGTATGATGTCAATTTGCACCAATAAAATGCCTTCTTTTGACTTTTGTGTGAAATCTTTCGCCTAGGGTAAAAAGCCCATGAGATTTTATATATTTGGATAATGCATTATTTATGATGATTGTGCATTCTACAACACCCTTACACAGAGCATAGATATTTTGAACACTTTTACTGTTAAAAAGATCAATAAAAGGCTACGTTTTGTATAAACAATCAAATTTTAAATAAAATTAATTTACTTCTTCATCTTTTTGTGAAAATATATGGTCTCCTTCTTTCTTGTTGATTATTTGAGCAACCCCGATAACCTAGAGGATTCAAGAAAAACAAAATATATCTTCACAATATAATAACAACCAGTAAAATAACTTGCAATATATGTGATACTGTAAAGTTCCCATAGTAAGTACATCAATTGCAAGCACCCACCTAAAAATAACATGAAATAAATCCAAGAGTAAGCAGAACAAAAATGTAAGTGCTAATCAAAAGTATGTGCTTTTGATTGAGTAGAAGTAAGGGTCTCCAGGAGCCAGGTAAAGCAAAAAAGACAATTTTTTTAACAATAAAGAACATACTTTTGATCGAAAATGTGTGTAAAAAAATGACAGAAAAATGATATTATTAAAGTGTGCTCTTTGCTTTTCTCTCTGAAAACTCTTAGTCACTATCCCATACTGCAACAGTGCTTTTCAAAAGAAAGCACAAATGTAAATGCACTTGATGACTAATAATTTCATACGTAGCGGGCAATTACTTTGGGAGCTTTATAGTATTAATAAGGATTCTCATAGTCAAAGATACAGTATTGAAAATAGCCAACCAAACCGAGTGAAAGTTAAAACTAGCACAAAAATATGAGCTAAACACATTATAATAGCGTTTACACAAAAATATATACATCTATTTAGAGAATATGCCTGCTAGTCTAGTAATATAGGATGTGATATAAACATGTGATAAAAACATCAGATCTGTACAATTAATTAACCTCATATTATCGTAGGTAAAAATAATTCTCACACGCTATAAAACACGCAATACAACGAATGTAAATGTTTGGTAAAAATTGTTCTAACGTTTAATGACTTTGAACAGGTAGAGGACAGGAGAATTACAAAGCAAACTAAGGCTTTCCAAGTCATTTTAATGAAGAAAACGGGATAATTACGAAGCAAATCAAATCAATACTGGTTTGAATAAACAATGAACAAATGAACATTGTTTTAGTCGTGAGTCATTACGATAATTTTTTCGTACACGTGAATAGGGCTTTAATAAACTTATTGTTTTATAACTATGAAATAAACATTCTATTTTGAATAGATATGACTAGACGTATTGTTCAACCTATTTTCTTAAAACTGGTAAAGACGTGTACTTTTCATTAAAAGACTAGTTCAAAGTTACCAATAAAGATGCTAGAACACCGTCGTTCGACGTTGCTCTAGCATCTTTACTGCGGACTTGGAGGAAGTTTTTAGAATGACAACGGGAATCACTCGTGCATTTAACTTTGATTCGAGACTGGTTTCTATTATTAATTTATAACAATAAGTTTAATAAGTTGCTTCCCTATGCATGTTTTATTTAACAATAGAAACCTGGTTAAGAGCTTTTAAATAACAACAAATCAATTAAATAAAACAAGGAACTTGTGCGCGTAAAAGTAAAATGGACAACTAACAACTATCAGCGCAAGAACTTTATGGACAAAGTTTTAAATTAGTGCATTGCAATTGTGGTGATGTACAGACATTGATCATGTCATGGTAATTAAGAATTAACAGAGCACAACAGATTTCATCCACAAATACAAGTTGAAAATTCTCAACAAACTGGTTCAATAAGTCTGACTGGTAATGTATGCATAAAGTAATAATAACTTAAAATTCAAGGAATTGCAAATATAATTCACTTTTTACAAGAGCTATGAAAAGCATCCATAGGAAAATTTGCATTTGTTGGTGCAGTGACACATCATATTTAGTTTTTTAAAAAAATTGAAGAATGCAGCTTCCCAAATTCAAAATGGAGATTCTTAGATTTAAAAAAATATTTTTTTAAAAAAAATCTCATCAATTTATATCTCCAAAAATTGAGAATGAAGCTTCCCCAAAATATAAAATAACTGCTAAAAAAAAGTAATGGTCAAAGTCTCGAATAGAAAAATTATTTTCAAAACATTTTCTAGATCCAAATGAGATTGTGGTCAAATCCTTATAAAACCGGAAAAATATAGAAATGAAGATATATATATATAAAAAAAGGTCTAAAGTCTAAAGTATGAGGAAATTCGATTTTTTTCTTTCTAAGTCAGCAATTAGCTATTGCTTATAACTTTTGGAAGAATGTGGTCAAAATCTCATAGAAATCAAATGTTCACAAAATTTCCTAAGTCTCCACTTTTGAAAAAAATACATTTTTTGCTGATACTCGATCTCAATAAAATCAAAAAAAAATTGTCCAGGGTCTCATAATATTGCTAAGAATGCTTAATACTAAATTTTAATATGGTACCAAAAATGCAATTTGGACCCTTTTTGCCAGAAACTCGGGACTGAGTGGATGAATTAAAAAATAATTTGGTGAGCCCTTCCAAAATTTTGCCTCATATGCAGGTACCATGTACTCAAGAATGGTAGCACTTCAGAAACCTAATCTATTAAGATAAGTGGGCTGCTGCCGCAGTAATGTGAAGTTTTGGCATAGCAAAATTGGAGTCAGCTACTATCTTTGTTGTTGTCATTTCTAGTCCCCTCACGTACTGCAGTATCTCTCATTCTCACGTCTAGCTAAACCTTTTTGAATCTGCATATAAAGGTGTCCAGATGTATTTTCACGCCCACCTGCCCTTTCCTGCTTGTGGTCAGGTGTGCGCTAGGTACTTCTATTTTATTTGTTTTTATTTTGCATTTTGTATTTCAGTCATTAAGTTAAATATATGAATGTTAGAGGTGTGCACCAGTCTAGCGGATCTGTTTCCAGTACATGTGTACTTACCATTGCTTATTTGTAGTGCCTATCGCCATTATGAAAATGATTATCATTATCATTATGAAAAGATAGAAAACAGCTTGGGCTAAGGTCACATGATAATGCGTGGCAGGGCCAGGGCTAAGGTAAATCTCAATATTGGCAGGGCCAGAGCTGTATTATTGTATACGGGCTAGTGCACCTCTGAACGTTCCATTCTCATCCCACTTTAATATTGTGTTTTCATCTGTCTTCCCGCCCCTTGTGGTCATGACGATCTAGGCACTAAGTGATTATAATAGCCCATCTAAACTTTATTTGGTAGGCTAGAACAGCTGACAAAAAGAATCCAAAGATAATGCACCTTCTTATTTCGAATCTACATTTTGGAATATTGTGTTCTGAAAACCTATCTATTTGTTAAAATTTAATGATTTAGGCACCCTTTACATGAAGTTTCATTTCACCCGAAATAAGATTTTTATCATCTCTATCTCTATCATTTCTATGGCCATATCTTTATTAGTGTTTACAGGCTGAGGGCGAAATGAAATTCATTTCGGGGGTCAATTTATCATGTAAACAGAAATCACCCAAAATAAACATCTTCTCAAGTGTTAATGTGCACGCTGCTTAAGTTCGCACGTACTAAACAATTATGGACATCTATGTATCTATTAAATTCATTAACACGTTTTTGAGATCTCATTTCGAACAGATTTTATTTCGAGCGACATGAAACTCCATGTTAAGCCTGCCTTATAGTATATACTTATTTAATATCTTTGACTAACATAATATCTCTAAATGACATAAATTACAATATTACAACCAATGGGCAAAAACTTGTTCAAAGTCAGCAGTAAACATCTTTACTGCAGACTTTGAACAAGTTTTTGCCCACTGGGTAATAAATTACTTCATACTTATAGCAGAATTGAGATTTAAAAAATATATAATGAAAGAAATTAGATTTAAATTATGTAATTGGGAATATTATATAATCAAATAGTTGTGAAATGAATGGCAATATTCAATATTTCCATAAGGTGCTCTAGCACCTCCCTTGAATAAAAACCTCCCATAAATAAGTGTCCCCTCGCAGCAGAAAGGAGATGTTTTAAGGGATAACAATGAAATTATAAAATTATTAAAAAAAGATTAAACTTGAATGATATATAGGAGGGTCATAATTACATAATTGATTAAAACGGATTTGGACATGTTCAAAATACATAGGCTCGCCAAATTGTGAACATTTGCATAGGGTATCACGCTACAGATTTATCTGCGTATTGTAATCTTAACTTTAAAAAATAAGGATTGAAAAATATAGATATATGTCTTTCCTGTTCTGAATTTATTCTGAATTATTACTGTGTGTTTTCTCATTTTTCTTGTTTCATTTGCAAGCAATATTCTGTGATGAAAATGACACTAAAAAAACACAATGAATACCTCAGAATCCTGGTTTTTAATAGGCATGCACAAAATGCTGTGAGTGTGATATCCTGTAGTTTTATCAACTTCTCGATTAAATCTTGGATCCTAGAATAAGAAATTTTAAATTAATATATGAGAATAAATTTACTTATAGTACAGAACTTAGACTTTGTCTGACATAGCCTATAACTGTATGGGATTATATAGCGAACTTTGTTTATGTTCTCATTACATACTGTAGCTATGTAGCATTACATTTCTTGAAATAGATTTTAGAAACTTACCACCTGTAACAAATTGCAGAAGAAAAAAAAGTCAATTTTTTTTTCATAATATTTCAATTCAGAATTAGCCAATTTGCATAACTAAAAAAAAAACATTATTAATTTTTCCCTTTTTGTGATTGTGATGACGTTCTGTAATGATTTTTTTTTAAAAAAATAGATTTTTTACTTAGCTAGCTAGCTATATCATATTTCGACTAAAAATTAGCCAAATTCGCTATATATTTTTAAAACACTTTATATACTTTACCTCATAAGCATTTTTTATATTGATAGTTACACCAGTAGAAGCAGCAGTTCCAGCTATGCCAACACCAAAGGGAATTACAATAGCTTGGTCATCTGGTTTGATTGACTCCTCTACAGATGATTCTGCTGTCACATCAAACAAACGTGAAATCAAATATTTTCGGTCTTTGTGACCTTTACAGAGAAATAAAGAACTCCGATCACCATTAGTTAAAATACCAACATTAACCAGAATTTTATGGGATAAGGCATCAACATCTAGCTCATATGCTATATCTCTAATGAGTTCCATCAACAAATCTGTTTCATTGAGGTTTCCTAATTCTTTCATAGATTTTTTGACAGTACGTTGTGGATTTTCCAAATCAGAAATAGACTCAGTGTAGTGAGTGGATGGTTTGTTCAATTTGTTGTTTGATGATCGTGTTGTGGTTGGGGTTGCAAGAGGTTTTAAAAGTATATCTGTGCAAGACTTTGAAATCTTGCTAACCTTACTAATACCGGGGACAGACAATCTTCTTGATCGCTGTAATACCCATGATTCGACAAGTTTTGGACTGGCATTTTGCAGGAAATAATCCTTGACATATTTTGGATTGTCATTTAGATATTGAGTAACTTCTTCATCCGTAGGCATTATTGAATGCGTTGAAATGATTTCATGTCCCCTAACCAGCCATAGGGAGACGATAACACGCAGTACGGTTACTTAATTAAGAAATGCCCTTTAACTTATCCCCTTTTCATTTCACTTGTTCAGTTTTCAAAAATATCACTCTTTGCCGCCGCCATTGATCGTAAACAGTTGTTATAGCAACATTAATTTATAGCTAACAACGCTCTCCCACAGATGTTTTATGTTTGGCGGATAACCTTCGCACGTAACGCTACGATTTTTAGTCACGAGTCGGTACTCTACTAATTGCCATTATGGAAAGAAAAATCTGTAAATAGTTAACAGATTTTTGCAGTGTTGTACACACGACGTCTAGACCATAACCAGTATTTTCAAGATTGCGGAGTCGGGTGCTGTAGACCCTAGGTTCGCAAGCGAAAACTTTTTCACAGTCGGACAGAGGCCATTAGATCCATAGGCAATCAGGTAGTAGGCCACGACCCCGGCAACAGGCAGTCGGCCATTAAATCCAAAGTAAATCAGTAAACCATAATCAGTAAAGTAACGAATCGGCCCGATTAATCGTAGCGTGTAAACACTGCTTAACGCGTTTCCATTCAAAAAAATTGTAAACTTTTTAGAAGCAGCCACAGGGGGGAGGTGAAATCGTGTTCTTATTCTCTAGCTGACGTCCATTTCGGGATTTATTCAGAACAGCTGACGAGATAGCAGCTCAGAACAGCTCATTTTCCCAGCCAGGAGAATAATAGTGCAAGAACAGGTCAAATCGCCAGCCGTACCTTGTTTGCTGGAAGGTAAGAATAGGTCTAAATACCAGCCAGTACACCCCTTAGAACACCTATTTTCAAGAACACCTTCGTTGGCTGCTTTCGGATATAATTTCCCCAGCCAGGAGGCGATTAATAGCATAAGAACAGGTCAAATTCCCAGCTGTACTTTTGTTGTTGGAAAGTAAGAACAGCTTCAATTCCCAGCCAGCATACCCCTTCAGAACACCTATTTCTAAGAACACCTCCGTTGGCTGCTTTCGTATATAATAAACGCCTCCCCCTATAAAAAGGGACGTTTATTGGAAACATGCCCCTTGACACTGGAAACAAAACATGCTAAGGTTTTTGCTTATGTACAAGTTCAAGGAAAGAAAATTTTTCTTTGCATACCGTATTTCTCTATTTAACGCCCTGGGCGTAAATATTCTATAAACATAGGCTATCGTCTTTCCCCAGTGTGCAGAACACGTTTTCATAGTGAGATTCGTCTTGTGTAAAACTGTATTTTTCTATTTAGATATTGACGCTCCCAGGGCTTCTTGCCTTTTCGAACTTCTGTGTTCGAAAAGGCAAGAAGCCATGGGAACGAGGTTTATTGTTTGCTCGTTTATTGGAGCCGACCCCATCCTTGTACAAAAATTGTATCAATAAGTGATAGCTTTTACTTTCATATAGTTTTTAAGTAACGCCTCCATTGCGGGGCGTTTATTAAGAGATGCGTTAATTCGAGAGTAAGAGAAAATTTGGTATTGCAAGTTGTCATAGTGTATAGAAATGGGACGGGGTTCCCGGTCTCAGGACCCCTAAAAGTGGGACCCCAAAAATAAACGTGCGCCCTAGAACAAAAAAAGGTGTGATCTTAAGGTGGGATTCTAAAGTAAAACCCTTTTGAGACCCGGCCTGAATATGGTTAAAGCGTGCTCTAGCAAAAAATAAATAAATAAAAATGAATAAAATTTCAGATTTAAATGAGCTTGATACTAATTTTTTGAAATATAGTTTTGCTTCATCTTGTTGTGATGTCATCAATTTGATGAAATTTATCCCGGCTAACCAGGATAGGATAAAAATATAAACAGCATTTGCATTGTTTTTTGAAAAAAAGCAAACATTGCAAACAAAACATTAAAATGTAAACCCTGCACGTGTGTTGGTTTAAAAAGCATCCTGGCCAAAACGCAATGTTCTGATTATATGGAAAATATTCATTCCGCTTTGGCGGAATCCCGCCATGTGCAAAACGGGATCCCGCTTAGCCGGGACATTTTTTTATTTTCTCATATAATCATGGAACATTTGAACAAGCGGGATCTCAGCACAAGACTTAGCCGGGATAAAAACTCTCATATAATCAGGCCCGTTCAGAAGTACGTAAAAACAAAGTCATAATTTGATTTTTTTGTTTAGTTGCTAATTTATTTTCATTCTTAGTCAGCAGTAAGTACGCTAGAACAACTTGGGGGCGTATTTCCAGCATATTTTATGCGGCCTTTGTTTAATGTAATCATTAATATTGTAAAACGTGTTAAAACAAGTTTTTGCCCACTGCGTACACCATACAAAATAAATTATTTTTTTAATAATTTTTTTAAAAATAATTAAAAATCTGGTCAAAAAAATATTTTGGTCTAAATATATGACGTCATCGCCAAAATAATGACCTCATTAAAAAAACGTTTGATTTTTTTTTTTTTCATGATTGTCTATAACAACGTTGCAAAGTTTGAAGCCGTCAGCATTGTTAGATAAGGGGGGACTTTTGCCCCTCCCCCCCGGTATGAATATGCTACCCAGCTACCACGGCGCATGAATAGGCATACTCGTCTCGTACCAAGCGTTGATAGTCTCTATTAATACGGAAGGTCTACTTTCGCTGACATGATTATCCAATTTATCAAAGCGTGGCAAATAGCCCTGGGAACGAGGTTGATGAATAGGGTTAAATAAGTGTCCTTATTCTAATAAGCGTCCGCTTCCCCAGCGCTTATTGGACTTACATTATCGCTCCTGAGTGGGCGCTTATCAGATTACTAAACAAAGTATAACGTAGGGCGCGTGCAAGAATCTCTAAAATTTAATAAACGACGGGCTATTAATTAGAGCATTTATATGATGTGGTTTAAAGCGAAGAAAACGTTCGGGACATCATATAATTTTAATCTTTTTTTTGAAGTGACTGCTATATATATTTAAATGTGCAAGATCCACTCCAACAACTATAGTCGTGTTTCTCTGTTTGGCCCCCATGCATTCTCAAACTATACCTTTTTCCTGCTGTTAGCATTCTACTTTTATTTACACCTATGGAGAAGAGCTTTGTAATCCGGAATTTCAAACAACAGCTTTCCTAGACAAGTTTTCGTTATATCACGAAGTTGTAGTATAGTGGTTATCAGGGCTCAAAGAGGTGTCATCATTGACTCATCCTTTAGTGGCCGGTAAAATGTGTACAAGCATTGTAAGGTAAGAGAAATTCAACTTGATCTGAGAAAAGAATGGCACCTTCAAGAAGATTTTAATGAAAGAAGAGCCTTCAGGTTACCTCAGACTTCAATTTATTAACTTTCTTTCTTCTGGTTTATTTCTATTTGGAAGAAATTGATTTCACATCACGTACCATTGATTTCTACCAATGGAATGTCATCTTTTGGCTTTGCGTTGAATTTCATGCCTAATGCAAATCAACCCTTATTCCATGGCTATTCCCAAAACTGAAATGATTTACTGGATTTTAATTATTCTGGCAGATAGATTATAAATACCGGCAGTCTAGTACATATTTAGACTCATTCCAAATTACGGATCGGCACTTCTCTGATCAGATATATTTCAGAAATTTTGAACATAGATTGGCATTGACTGCGTATTGATTTAAAATGGGGGTAAAATATGCGTAAGCACATTTTGTGACGCCATTAACCAGTTGTACACAAATGACAATGAATATGTTTTTGCTGACTTTTTAATGTTGACGTCGACGTCAAGAGACAAGAAACCATGGGAACGAGGTTGCAGTTTAAAACGTTGTTCTAGAGTTTTTACTGTGGACTTTAAATAAGATTTTGCCCGCTGTATTGTGTATATTGTATATGAGGTATTCGTGGGCATAGTGTGTCTATTTACTAAATGCATAAGGTAGCGAAGCAGTATGACATTTTATCAAAATATACACTAACGTACCATAGTCCTAAAATATATTATTATCACAGCATGAGGACCCGCATAACTCTATATATAGACTGCGTATGGCCAAATATGGTAATGCAATGCCCGGATATGGAGATATACGCGTCCGTATTAAGTAGTTTTTTATGGTGTGTATGAGCTGGCGTATCGTGTCAATCATTTTTCACATCTCTTTCACTTCTCGGGATGATATCGGGCGTTGTTCTAGCGATTTCTTCGTCGATATTTTCACTAACTCTTTCAGCACTATGATGTATACTGTATCCAAAATATACAATCAAACCTAGAAAAATATAAAATAGAAAGATTTATTTACATTTTATTCCAGCTAGCTATATTTTACAAATACTTCATATAAATGGAATAAAGTAAATATCCGTATTCTGTGCGTCTGTGTATAGAAAATGTAATGATCACATTTCAACCACGTTTTTGACTTTTCGAGATTCGGAGAGCATGGCTAAGAAAATTTCTTGGCCGATCTTGGTATTTCGAATAGGCAAGAAGCCTGGTGAATGAGGCTGACCACATGCAACAGGCCGTAGTATAACTTTATTAATTAGCCATATTATCACTAGGGGGGAGGTGAGGCGGAATCCCCCTCCCATATTCTTTTTATAACTCTTGATTTCGCATTCTCTATGAAACCGAAATTTTAAGAGTTTAATTTTTCTCCTTTAAACAACTTTCCGAAATATTTTTGTTTCTAAAATCGGTAAAGTGGTAAAGTGATAAAATGATGACGTCATCAAAAATAATGACGTCATCAGAAATATTGTTGGACCAAAATGTTCATTACAGTTGTTACTAATATCACGCCAAGTTTCATGGTGTAATAGCAAAGCAATCCGGATTCAGGCTGCTCAATCAAACCTATACAGTTTTCACCATGTCTTCTTCACTTACTGAACAGTTTAATCGATGCAGATAGACCATTCCCTTAAATCTTCCTAAAGACACTAGAATTTGTTCGCACGAATTCTAAATGAAGTTATCACATTGGTTGAAAGTGTCGTCTCCTGAGGTGACGCCGCTTTCAACCAATACAATGGCTTCATTTTGAACCCGTGCGAACGAATTCGGCTATTGTAAATCCACCTTTACTCGAATCGACATGTTTCGGTCTTAACTCTATGACAATAGATGTTTACTTATATACTCAGAATAAATTCCTTACACACAGCTTAAGAAGTACATACCTAAGCCCATCCACACTACAAATCTATACCATGTTAACTTATTCAATTCCATAAGAAGGTAAATATTAAAAAATAACGCAATAACAGGTATCCATGGTACAAGTGGAACAGTAAATCCTAAATCATCAATGTTTATAGGTTGACGTGTTAAGTATACGCAACTAGATATTAATAGTATCCCTAATATTACTATAGATGTTATGCAAAAAATGTCTTTATTAAATAAACGCGAATCAAATTGTGTAAAGATCAGACAAATTCCGATTAATTCCAATATCATTGTTATGATGAGCAAGTTGATTTTTGATTGTTGTGTTGCTTCCCTCTGCTGAAGAAGTGGAGTATTTTCTAAAAATGAAAGTTGTGATAATATCTCAGTGGACAAAAACATGTTGAAAGTCCGCAGTAAAGACACTAGAACATCGTCATTTGACGTCTTTACTGGCGAATTTGAACAAGTTTTTGCCCACTGGGTTACACCGTCTGAATAACTCTATATGAGCACTACAAATGACCATATAAAAACCCAGCGGGTAAAAATCTGTTCAAAATCAGCAGTAAAGACGCTAGAACAACGTCGAAGACAATACATGGCAACGCATCTTGACAACTTGACTTGGAACAGGACTAAATATCACTCAAGGCGGATTTCCGCTAAGCGAATTAATTCGCGTGAATTATAAATACAGCCATTACATTGGTTGAAAGCGACGTCACCTGTATGTAATATAAATAAAGGCGGTATCTACCAGGCAAATTCGTTCGCACAAATTGTAAATGAAGCTTTCAACTAATGCAATGGTTGCATTTAGAATTCGTGCGAATCAATTCGCATAGTAAAAATCCTTCTTTATTCATACTACATCTTCAAAGATATTGAATTAGAATAGTCCAAGACTAATATTATCGATGGCTCTTTAAAAAACTTTTTTCTCGACATTTTGAAATCTTTTTTCGCCTCAACTCCTACCGGAACCATTTTAAAAAGATGCTGAGAGAAGCAATACTGAAACAAACATCAAACCTGAATTATCAATGACTTGATCACCAATAATATCCATTTTAACTTTGTATCGTAAAACAAGAACACATATATCCACAATGGTGTAAGCTAACAATGTTCCAATTGATAACATCTCAACAAGTGCATCAAGATCAAATACTGCAGCTAACAATCCTGAAAATAAGCACGTGGTTAAACCATGATTAACAAAATGGGTTGGAACATCATGACCATAAAAATACCACAAATAGGTTGGGACGTCGAGACCATAGAAAATCGAATAAATATCAGGATAGGTTGGTTACCTTTAAGGTACATAATAAATACATAATTTTCTATGACTTTAATCAATTATATCTCCACTAATATTCATTCTTATGGTTAGTAGCAATATGATCTTGACTATAGAAGGAAAGATTTGAAAAAAAAATCTGAGGGTGATTTTGTACCTTTAAGCTTTGAAACTTAAGGCGGACCTCCACTATAGGCGAATTCGTTCGTACGAATTCTAAATGAAGCAATTACATTGGTTGAAAGTGATGTCACCTACCTATTTTCGGTATTCTATCAATCTGGGATTTTACATTTGATACATATTGACGCCCAAATAAATACTAACAAAAATCCCAGAAGTTAATTGGTTTAATTTTGTGCTTAGCATTTCGATGATAAAGAGAGAACGAGACTCAGAGCCAGAGTCATACAATGCGAACTCTTACTGGTCGGTCAAGAATTGATATCCACAGTCGTATAATAAACTATTTTCAACCCACCTGCATTGTTTTACACTATAGACTTACCAATAGACACACCGGATACTACTGTTGATAAAACAGGAACTTGAGTTCTTTCGTTAACTTTTGAAAAACACTGCATAATCATGCCATCTTGTGATAAAGCGTATAGCATTCTGGGTAATGGAACAATTGAAATTAATGTACAACCTATGGCAAAATTAAAAATTAGTTCACGTGTGAAGCACTGCCGAACTGAATATGGGGAAGAGATATCCTTGTACGGGAATGTGTATAATACATAAGATGACGTTGTTCCACAACGCCGAACATAAATACTTGAGACAAAGTAAAATTTGTTCAAAATTTTGGAATTTTAACTCGGACGAAAAACCTTAAGTTATGATTAGCTAGACAAACTGCGTCGAAAGAATTTGTTCCAAGAGCCTGGGTACTAGGCTTCTAGAGTTTGACGAGGTTACAAAAAGACCTAAGATCCTAAGCCTTAAATCTTTGTGTCTCAGTTTCTTAGTCCGCTGGATTCTCTCCAAAGAGAGGGGAAAGTCCATGCTCACTACACTACAGCGCAAAAATCATCCGCCGATCGGAAGCTCTCTTCCTAATGGATAAGGGTAGCATGGCCGGACTAGCTTCGCGGGATTTGCAGCTAACTGGGCGCCACCGATACTACACTTGATCTTAGCCATCTTAAGTCTATTTAAGAAATCACTGGGATAAATATCTAGCGACTCTTCGTGGTTATTTTCCAGACTTATCTTTTACTTGTGGGTCTGATGAAATTTGTAAAATATCTCATAATTTATGTAAAGGGTTGTAGCGTCTTTACAGCGGATTTTGAACAAGTTTTTGTCTGCTGGGTAATTGGTTAACCTAGAAATATTTTAGTTATTTTCTTCTATTTACCTCGACCTTGTTGGCTGCTTAAAGTAGAAATTTGTTGCAGTTCCTGCACAAAAAAGAAGTTATTGCATCGCAACAAGTTTTTACTTTGAGCAACTAACGCCTCGTTTTTATGTATTTCTGAATAGTTCTATTAATTGATATTTGTTTTGACTAGAGAGTAGTCAGTCTATGAGGAAATCAAGCTAAGAAAATCGAAAGATAAACGGGAATCGGGCGAAATCAAAAAAAGTCTAAAGTTAAAGTAATCTTTGTTGTACCGAATTAATTACAATGTTTGTTGACATAAAACCGTTCCATACATACATTTCCAGATTTGAATTGCTTGACTATGAAAGGATGTATTATTATTTGTATTGGATTTGTCTTACAAATTAAAATCTTACCTAATAGTCCCATTGTTGCACCAGTACCAATGATATATGCCATGTAGCCAATACCTCGTTGCTGAAATGATGTGCTAACAGCCGATGTGACATCGAGTTCGTAGTAAGGAACCATTAATGTTATAGCTCCACTCACTCCAAAATATGCCAAAAAACATACAGCTAAAGAAAATCGATTTCTCAAATTCTAAATTCTGAAAAATGACTTGACTTACAATTCTAAGCGAAGAAGAAGCTAGATGATAGCGAAAGATCAAGTTTAGATTAAGCCTATGAAGGTGGGGCCTTTTGTAACCCTATAAAGGGTGAGGGGACAAAAATGTTATTGTCAAAACTAATTACGTTAGCTGCTTTCTTTCATCATGATAAATGGCAAAAGTTTCATCTCCATACTATTAATAGCGTAATCATTTTGTAAGGGTCTCTCCACAAAACCAAGTTTTTCATTGGTGATTCTGATATTGCGCTTATCTTGTAGAGGCTCAGTGCCACGCTCGGGTGAAAATTTCTAGTCACGTCCCGGGAAGTAGTGCCGCCTACATGTTCCCCTGTATAGTAGTTCCGGCCATGTCTTGGGGTCAATGGAGTAGGGTTGTTATCACCCGTAATGTGACTATTGAAGACCTAGAGAGGATAAAAAAAGGACTCCCTCTCCTAGTAGTGGCCTCAGCCTTGAGAAGGGGGAATGATAATAATTACAATGCTACAGTCATGAAATTTTAGCTATATGAGTCTAATAGATAAATTATAAAAGCAATAAGGAAGTGCTACCATTTATCCGTTCTGAGTTTAAAAAAAGGTTGGGCCGGAGAGGGTGGCAAAAATGCCGGCTTTAGGGTTAAACCCAGTGGGCAAAATATCGCTCAAAATTTGTCGAATGACGTGGTTCTAGCGACTTTACTGCGAACCCTGAACAAGATTTTGCCCATTGCGAAAGAGTTAAGAAGCTACAAATACGAGAGAGGAAATGGAAAGCATACTTATAGTACCAATCATTCCTATTGGTATTGATTTTGCTGGATTTCTTGTTTCTTCACTTGTTGTAGCAATAACATCAAATCCAATGAAAGCATAAAAACATGTTGATGCCCCTTTAAAAATACCTTTGACACCAAATGGAGTAAAATTATCCCAATTTTTCAGATCTGCATAAGCTAAACCCACACATGTTACCAATGTGACAGTTATTATGTTAGTGACAACGCACAAGTTATTAAATCGAGCAGAATTTTTCACACCAAACGACAGAATAATTGTAAACACTATAACAATGGCAAAAGCAAAGAAATCTATATATTCGCTTAATCCAGGAACATGTACTTTTCCAACAACACTAAGTGTTCCGTTTTTGATAACACCTCCCGCTAAAGAATCTACATAGGCGCTCAAAGCACGTGCAATTGATGCTCCACCAATAATGTATTCCAAAAGAATATTCCAACCAATCACAAACGCACAAAATTCGCCTATTGTTAAGTAGCAATACACATAAGCTGATCCAGCTTTCGGAATTCTTGCACCAAATTCAGCATAACAAAAACCAGAAAGAACTGATGCAAGAGCAGCAATGAAAAACGACACAACAACAGCAGGTCCTGTCTTATTTCTTGCAACTTCTCCTGTTAAGACATATATACCAGACCCTAACGTACTACCTATACCTATAAAAGTTAAATCCAACGTGGATAGACATCTTCGTAATTCTGTATTTTCTGATTGAGATGTAACCATTGATTTTTGACGACAGCACGCTACACTAACTGAACGTAAAAGTCTTCTTAATACTGTCATGCTTTAATATCTGTAACAATAAGAATTTTCCAAATAAAAAATTAGGATTGTCTGTCTCAAAATAATCCTTACTGACAGCAATCAGATTAAGGTATGATTTCAGTATGCGGAAGGAATAACTTTTCCCCCTAGTTTATATAGATATAAACAACGCAATGTTACATGAGAATATCATCATTTGTTGTTCTGTGGTAAGTTATTATTATAAGATCTTGTGCTACCTTTATGACTACACATGACTTAAGGCTGGTTTCCATTAGGCGAATTCGTTTGCTCGAATACTAAATGGAGCCATTATATTGGTTGAAAGCACCTAGTCCGCGATATAGACGCTAGAACAACGTTTTCGACGTTGTTCTAGTGTCTTTATTGCGGACTAGATGACGTCGCTTTCAACAAATGTAATGGCTGTATTTAGAATTTGAGCGAACGAATTTGCCTAGTGGAAACCTACCTTTAAGAAAGTGAAACTAAACGCACTTTATAAACAATATACTCAGTAATAATTCTTCAGTGTTTGTTTTATGTACAGAGATATTTTTTAGAATAAACATTAGTGATGGGTTTCCAACAGTGCGATATTTTGTATCGCACTGCAATGACATCAAACTTCCAGTGCGATAAAATTTGAAAGTCGGTGGAGAATTTGAAAGGAACCATTGAAATGTTTGAAAGATAAAGAAAGATCAGCGGCACTCTTTTGAATAAGGCTTCGTGCGTTATTTCAGAGCGGTAAATATCAAAGCTTTTTGGTAATTATCGCTCTGAGATAACGCACTGATATAATGCGATATAATTTCCACTAGTGCGATAAAAAAATATCGCAATGAAAATTCATGGCGATAAGACATCGCGCTGGTGGAAACTACGCTTACGCAAGTTTCGACGACAAAACAACGTCTTCTTTACGCTGAAAAACGTCACATGCCGGCATTTAGGTTTTACTTGCTTGTAGGGCGATGACTTCTTTAGCATTGCACTGGTAATAACTATACGTTCTAGTTGTTTAAATGCTCCCATTAATCAGTAACACGCGATCATTCCTTACAATGTATACATTCTTACATATAATTGTTCAAAGTCAGAAGTAAAGACGCTAGAACAACGTCGAAGACAATGTTCTGGCGTCCTTTCTGCGGACTTTGAACAGATTTTTGTCCAGTAGTATAAATAAGTAAGTAGCTACATAAGTATTCTTTAAAAGTGCTTACACACGCGAATCGGTGAATCACTTTATGTTTGTGTATATATACTGTAATACGGTAGCATAGACAGTAAAGCGTTGTCAGTGTTTTATCACATGACATGAATAAATGGCCTTTTAACTTCCATCATTATTTAATCTTCTGAGTAGATAAAATATGATTTCTTAGTCAGCTTCTCCACATTCTCCTTCAGAGTCTCTGCGTAGGAGTTATGATGTAAAGTTTGTAATATAAACAAATCGTTTCTTTTGTTAATATATGATTTATATCTATGATACTGAGCTGTATTTTTTATTTGCTTATTTGTCGCAATGGATGTAGACGTAAACCGTAAGGCATATTACATGTGAATACTCCTGATCCAGTGAGCAAAAACTTGTTCAAAGTCCGCAGTAAAGACGCTAAAACAACGTCATATGACGTTCTTCTAGAGTTTTACTGCTGACTTTGTACAAGTTTATGCCCACTACATTGTTACATAAGCCCATCCACACTACAAATCTATACCATGTTAAGAAGTACATACCTAAGCCCATCCACACTACAAATCTATACCATGTTAATTTATTCAATTCCATGAGAAGATAAATATTAAAAAATAACGCAATAACAGGTATCCATGGTACAAGTGGAACAGTAAATCCTAAACCATCAATGTTTATATTGATGTTACATGCGAATAATGTCTTTGTTAAATAAACGGGAATCAAATTGCTCGTAAATATTAAACAAATTCGGATTGATTCCAACAGAAGTTACCTTCTCTGACTCAATCAGTGGAGTACCTTCTAAAACATAAACGCAAACTCGTTCTCAACGTTTCTTTTCTCTTCGATATCGAAAAAGCACTAATGATGATGACTAATGAATAGAGTTTTTTGAAAAACACTGCATCCTCATGTCATTTTGGGATAAAGTGTATAGAATTCTGAGTACAACCTATGGCAAATATACTAATTAGCTAAATATTAATTTGTTAAAAATATCTGGAGGAATACAAGATATTGATATTCGCTCGATTATGAAATATATGTGTTCTTTTGCAATAGATAGACCTATTCACAAATACATGAAAACGAGGCGTTGGTTGTTCAAAGTAGAACTTGATGCAATATCTTTCCCCAAGTACAATTTTCTATTCTACAAAAGCCAAATTCGTCCAACCATGGAATATGGTTATCACATATGGGGAGGAGCTTCTCATCGATCACAATTATCCCTTCAGTGTTCAACATCATAGAAAAGGTTTAGTAGGTGACAAACTATACTCAACCCTTCAGCCTCTTTCTCATCGTCGACATGTCTCTAGCCTCTCTCTCTTCTATCGCTATTTCCATGGTAAATGCTCTCACGAACTACACTCCCTTGTTCCTCCTCTTTGTTCTTTCACTCAAAAAAATAGCTTCTCCAAATTATGTTCAAATCACCCATTCTTTCTCGACATTCCAAAATCTCGTTGTAAATTTCATGAAACTAGCTTCTTTCTTCGTACCGCAAAGCTATGA
The DNA here is from genome assembly GCA_032360805.1 of Neoturris breviconis. Taxonomy (NCBI): domain Eukaryota; kingdom Metazoa; phylum Cnidaria; class Hydrozoa; order Anthoathecata; family Pandeidae; genus Neoturris; species Neoturris breviconis. The sequence goes on from JAULBZ010000032.1 coordinate 45,361, forward strand.
AACTCTTTGCCCATGATACCAGGCTCATGATACGTTCCCGTATTCATATAATCTGGCAATTACGCAATGTAAATAAATCTCACGAATTTGTAAATAAGATACATTTTTTTTTTATAACTAAATCAAACTAAATTTAATACTTTTATACCCACAAATATTTATATTAAATTTCTAGTTCTATATTTCTATTTCTTAATAAAAAGAAAATTAAAAAAAAATGAAATAACTTCCTTTTTGTGCAATGCAGTGCACAAAAATGAAGTTATTGCATTCCATCAAGTCCTACTCTGAGCAGCCAACGTTTCCTTATATTTATGAATAGGTCGATTGGCTTCGTTAACGTTAAGGTGTAATTCCACTAGAATTTCCACTTTCAAAGAGTGTAACGCTTCACTTTTCACGTTAGTTTGGATTGATCCTATGATAAGACCTAGGCTATTTAGGGCAGAGCCTAGAGTGGGAACGTTGTACTCTCCATTCCATAGTTTTTGATGGAACCAGGCTGTAGAATTGAAACTTTCCAAGTTACTTAATTTACATTTTAGCAAAATTATTTTCTTAATGATGTAAATATTAACGATGGCGTCATCGAGGCAAAGCAGGTAGTCAAAAAAAAATTTAGGGAAAAGATTTTTGGTAAAATAAATTGCCAGAATTTTTGCAACCAAAAATGTAAAAACGCTGTTTTTTACAATTTTTAGATTTTTTTATAATCCAAATCTTTGACCTTCAAGCTCGTCCCCAGTCCCATTTTTTCTTTTCTTTATTTTTCTCCAACCTTAAGGTCCGAGAAAAATAAAAAAATGTTAAAAGGGATTGGAGACAAGCTTGTTTTATCTAAAATTGAACATCATAACATTAACCTAAAATACAAATGTTAAGTTTTTTTTCGGACTGTTCATTTTTTCCCAGCCAGTTCGAAAAAAAAATGACTACCATAGCAATTCGACTCATTTTATGGCTTTTTCATTTTCCCTTGCACGCAGAACCTCTTAGCATGCAAATAAATATACACACCCCCTAAAGAATTAAATTTTACCAATGGAATGTCTTCTTTTGGCTTTTGCACGGAATTTTTCGCCTAAATGGAAATGAACCTTCACCCAGCAGGCAAAAACCTGTTCAACGTCAGAAACATAATGTTAGAACAACGTTGTTTGGTAGTTCTACGTTATTTTGCTGACTTTAAACAGGTTTTTGCAAGCTGGGTAGTAAGTTCTTCTTTTGAAGAACATATATATTATTGATAATAGATTGAGAATAGGATTTATACTAGTGTGATATAATGGATCAACTTGAAATGATGAAATTATAAAATCAACTGGAGTGAAGTATAAAATATTATTTATCCTATTTCTAATCACATTTCTAATCAAATAAATAAAAAAGTCTACTAAGAATTGGATCATTACATGCTTTTGCTTGCTGGGAATGGTTCCGGATTGAATTCAATAAACCATGAATAAACATACTCTCTAGATAGACTCACTTTATACACACTGAGCAAGAACTTGTTCAAAGTTCATGGTAAAGACGTCTTTTGCCTTTTTTGCCCAAGTTTTTGCCCACTGGGTACTTACAATATGAAGACATCAAAATTGCAGTGATTTAAATTTTGATGAACTTTTAGCAGCAACCTAGTTCCCATGTTTTTTTTGCCTTTTCAAAATTTAGAAAAGGCAATAAGCCCTGGGAACGAGTTTGTTTCAACAGTAGTCTGCATAAATCAAAAAATGTAAGGAACTTAAGTTTAACATTCTTCAGATTCAGGCTGTCTAGTAGACATTGCTATAATTTATGCCACATAGCTGACGAATTGGTAAACATCATATCGCTGTTTGGTAACTATTAGGTGGTTCACGTTATATATCTGGAAATTGACATAACTATTAAGTTCGTGCATTACATTGGCATTATTCTACTGTATGTTACATGTCAGATCTAATTATCCAATAGACATTATACTGCTGTACTGTATTGGTGTAACTGCTTGGCGGGTGAATCCCACTGTATTCTAGTAATTTATCTTTGATAATATCCAAATAATGTTTCCTAATCAATCACAACAATGTCAAGGTTTCATTGCTAAAATAAATAATATGGAAGACAAGCAGCGAATATATATTTCAGCTACCAATGTTTTGATATTAGTAACAAATATTATCGTAAATACTATCGTCGTCGTACTTCTCGTAATAACGAAACAATACCAAAACTTATCGTTACGATTAACATTATTCTTATCAATATCAGATGTCTGCGTTGGAGTTATTTCACAAAGTTCTGTGATTTTACTCTTGCATAGTTCCTCTCAGTTGAGCTGTGCCATTCAAGTAGCCGTTCAATTTTTCATATACTTATTTCCGCATATGTCAGCATATATTATTGTTGTTATAGCACTGGATAGATTTGTCCGTATCTCATATCGAATCAACTACACCCGTGTAATGTCTGTAAATCGGCAAATATGTCTCCTTATTATTGCCATTCTAATTGCAGTCTTACTCTGTAATATTGACAATCGGATCATTATATGACCTCTGGCATACATCGCAAATTGTAATGATAATTATAAATATATTTTTTGTATGTTTGTCAGCATATTTTTACATACATAGCATATTCCTTTTAAAGAAACATATCAAAAACAATAAAAAATTGAATATTAAGAGCGATTCACCTGTAACAAAGTTGGCGTCTATTTATATTATCCTTATAATGATTTTCTATTGTCCAATGTTGATTATAAACATTATTGATATATTCATTAACTCATATAGTAGAGACTATGAATTCGTGTTTGTTTTGGTTCATGCTTTTGTTTGTTGTAATTCATTCGTTAATGGCATAATATTTATTTTTGTCAACAGAAAGGCTAGAAGTAGGATAACATGTAAACGAACTACATTAATTCGCTAAAAAACTACATCTAAACATATCTGAATATTGATGTTTAGATCCGCACTCTCTCTGTGATTGACGATAACAGCTGGAAGATACTATTAACTTGCAACCTCGTTCCCAGGGCTTCTTTCCGCTTTTTGAAGAGAGGGACGGCGTCTGATTAATTTGTACAGCTGGTTATTTCTATAATTTAATCATGATGTATCATAACTATATCGTTAATAAGAATATTCTTGAATGTGCTGGGCATAAAATGTTAGAACAATCGAACTTGCTGACAGTCAGCATTAGCATTAATTGTTAAATCAATTTATTTGTCTGACAATCAACACAATATGCTAAAAGAGAGACGAAAATTTTCTTGGACTCATATCCAGAATTCAGATTCAGATTCAGATTGGAAATTTCAATATTCTTACCATAACAACTCAATAAAAGTAGAAACGTCACCTACTTGGACCAAGATAGAGTAAACAAAGTTATTTTTTTTTGCAAAAGTCGAAATTTAACTTAGAGAAAAAGTCGATAATTTTGATTAGCAAGACAAATGGTGAGAGAATTCGAATTTGTTCCAAATACTTGTTCTTATTTTGTGTCCAAGATCAGTAGGGCACAGTGAACAGTAGCAGAATTTCGTTTCATGTTTGGTCACATGCACTCAAATCTGAATATAAATCTTGTCCATGGAAAAATCAAGACTGGAAAATATACTAAGGCAGCCTTTACATGGACCCCTAAATGAGTTTCACCCTAAACTACATTGCATTTGATTGGTTTCTTCGTACGATATACTGCATTTGATTGGTTTCTTCGCACGATATATTGCAGAGTATATTATATTTAGTCGTTGCGGGACATGCAAACAGGACAAAGTTGTTGTAAATTTTAAATTATTAACGGTTTAGTACGTAAATGAATTTACTTTGCCATCATATAATTACAATAATATAAAATGTTTTTCAATTGTTTTTCGTTCTATAAAGTATCGTTTATTGCCATTTTTAACGCATCGTGAGATCAATTTTTAGATACGTTTTGATTTCTTCGGTAATCATTGATAACCCATATTGTACGAGGTCTTCCTCTAGTTTTTTTATATCATTCCATTGCATAGCTAAGTGTTTCTCTAACTGGAGTGCTTTTATGCATTCTAGCTACTTTTCCAAACCATTTTAATCTTTTTTTTTCTAATTTTATTGTTTCATTGTTTTTTATTATTTTTGGTCATTTTACATTTAACATTCTGATTAGTTTACCGTTGAAATAATGCATTGATTTGTGTACTCATGGATTTGTGTACTCATGGATTTTGTGAGAGTCCAGAACTCTGAATTGTATAAGAATATAGGTTGGACATATGCGTTGAAGGTTGATGTTTTGACTGCAATATAAATTTTTTCATTGTCGAAAATATGGCGTAACTTATTTGCAGCTGTCACTGCAAGATTTTTTCTTCGTGATATATAATTTTCAGTGTCTAAAATACCCCCAAGCAATCAATACCCCCAAGCATTTCTTCCATCCATTGTCGCAATTTTTGTTTTTAATGTCAATGATATATTCTTCTGTTTTTCCTTCGTTAATCATAAGTCCTTTTTTTGTTAATTTGTGTGGTAATTCATGTTTTAATTTTTGTATAGTTTGTTGCAATTTTGCATATTGTTTGTCTATGTCAATGTGTTTTGTTTGTGTTGTTTGTTGTTGTGTTCATTAAATTGATCTGGAATTGTGGATTTGCATTATCGTTAGTGTTTAGATGTATGTGGTCTTGTAGCTGTGGTGTGATGTTATTGTTTGATTCAAGTGATTTTGCTAGGTAAAATGTAAATTCGTTCGCACTTGCAAAATCCCCTTGAGGTGTCAGCTGTGTCTATTGTAAAATATTCACTGATACTGTATATTGACACACTTGGCAGCTAGTTTGACGTTTAATAAGGTTTGTACCAGATGAAGTTTATCTTTATTAATTGTGTTTTTTAGATCTTGAAGCGGTTTTCCACGATTTATACTATCAAACGCTTTACTCGTGTCAAGTGGTATAAACAAGATAAACGGTTTCATTTTGCGATGTAATAGTTGTAAAAGATGCGGGGTAAAAACAGAACCCTTTTGTGCACGCGTTACACGAAAACTCTTCAGCAGTGTTTATACGTAAATCACGCGGGAAAGGAAAGTACACTAGACAAAAAGTGTATATATAGCTAGCTACACGACAACTGATAAGCTAAACGCTACTTTCAACCAGTTTCCTGTTGCATCCTACTGGTCATGGCTAATGAAAACGCTGTATTAGATTTTCCTTTAAGCGTTGTCAAAAGTCTTTATGGTAAGCATACTCGCCCGCCCTCTCCCCGCCAGTCAGTGCGACGACATACTGACTGGGATCTCCTGGCCTGTGTTTTTTAGTGTGTAAAGGACGTTGGCTACTAGTTCTGTTGAGCTCAACTGAGGGGCAGTACGATGAAACATTTTGTGTCCCTGGTAGGTGGGGGAGGGGGTTGTAGGAGTCAAAGCCCACACTGCTGTGTGGACTTTGTCGCTGCTGTTTCAGGGGAGAAATGAAGTATTTCAATATCCATATTTAAAACATCATGCTTTAAATAGGGGTACACCTTCATACTCAAATTGCCATGGAAAACGTCCAATGGACGTTTGTGGGTGTGTGGGTAAACTCAATGGACGTTCTGCGTGGCAAAATAACACTTTGCGATTGAAATCGTTTCGATCTGACGCTAAAACTTTTCGACTCCTGCCTTTGAGAAAAACATTTCTGGGTAACTTCCGCACGGGCAAGATCTGCAAAATAGGAGTGTAGGTCATTTCTAAGTGGGCAAACCTAATTACCGACTGCCAAACAAATATCTAAAAATATATCACGTTGTTGTACAAATGATCTTTATTATTGGTGCTGTAAAATTAGAAAAACAAAATGGCTAAACTCTAGGTTGCTTAGAGTTGCTATACTTGAGGCGGTAGCGCTTTGTAGTATTTTAGCGAAACATTTCGAAGACTTCTCCATTGTTTTTTACTTCAATTTTTTATATATATTTTTTAGTTAGGAATGATAGATAAGATAAGATAAGATATTTTATTTGTCAATAGTAGTTACAAAAGAAAATAATAAGGAAAAATAAGTAAAGTCAAAGAAGGGAGACCATACCTAATAGCATAAAGCTAAGGCAAGGGTATGGCCACCCTTGGACCAAAACAGGATGCACAAGACGACACAAACATAGGGAGTCAAAAGATAAACAAACCATGTGAGAAACTTGGGCAAATCTGTCAATTCAA
>JAULBZ010000033.1:0-34060 GCA_032360805.1 Neoturris breviconis
AGAACCACTAAAGAACTTTAACATTTAATAAATGTCTTTATCAATCATAATCGTACAGTAGAACAAACAAGATAATATCTTCAGCAATCCTCTTCAGAGGAGGAGTCGGGAAAGGCTTCCGACTCTGTTGCTGAGGAGAAACTCAATATCCTCAAAGAAAAAAGAATTACGAAGACGTTTAAGTAATTTGAAAGTATAATATAATATAAAGATGATTGTAGTATTCTTTCTCTATTGAAAATATCATTTATGGTGAAAGTTTGTGTTTTAACAGTTTTTTAACATCCAAATAATAAGCGCGATTTAAAACTAAGCGCAATCGGAATGTAAGCGTCCCCAGAAGCTACTAATTTTAAAAGTAAGCGCCCTGCTTACTTTCGGAACTTTACGGTATTTACAACTACTGTTTGAAATGATCCGCAATGCTTCTTCCCAGTGGGAAAAAACTTGTTCAAATTCCGCAGTAAAAGACGTCTTTACTGCGGACTTTGAGGTTGTCTTTCAAGTAATGAAATCCAAGAAGTGCAGAAGAAAAGTTTAACAATTAGTGACAAAATACAACCCAGCGCTTCTCCTCCTGTAGCGTTCTCATAGACGTCAGGGAGAAGGAGGTCTGGGATAGAAGTTAAGAAACAGTAATTACCAGTCATTGCTCCTAATGCATTAACATATGAATCTCCACCACGTGTTATAAGGTTCCATAATTTTTCAGAACCTTTTTTTGCAACGGTACATTCAGGAACCACTGAACCACGAAGAGTTTCCACATCTCCATCTAGTAACGAATAATCACGTTGGATTCCAGCATATCGATCAGTTTTTGTATATATACCAGTTCCTAGTGGTTGAAATAATATTAAATAATCACTGCGGAGAAGGAATTTTGAGCATTGGTAATGACTTCATTTAGAATTCGCGTGAACGAATTCGCCTAATGGATTTATATTTCACAATCAATCTTGATCAGCTTACTCCAGGCGAAGATGCCCTGGGAAATAGATTTATCAGGGAGCACTATAATTCCTATCCTGAGTTCCAGTTCCAAACTACGGACAAGTAGTCGTAGTTTGGGACTGGAACTCGGGCTATATAATTCCCTGATTTACTGATCAGGGCTGCGTACTTGGACTTGGTGAACGGAAGTAATCAGTCTGTAATTTACCAATATCCATAAGGGCGCTTAAGTTACGGTCTCGCGAAACACATGTCGAAGAAGTAATCAGCGTGGTTCGCATTGTCGCATCTCTAATTGCAAAGTTTTATTTCATCGTGAAAACTACCATCCACGACGTAGAGTAAGATTATTTTACCACATTTATTTGTTTGTGGCAGATTCTTAATTCAGTTTGCAGGTATCTCAGCTAGCTAGCTAGCTACCGGTTCCGAGAAGAGACTCCTCCGCCAGCTCTCTCTCTGTTCTGTCTGGTCTCTCGTCGTATTACCAATTACCTGCCTACTTATAGCAGGCCTATAGCTACGCCTGTACACAACTTTTACTTAGCAACGCATGCAACCTACATCGCAGTCTGCGGAAAAATCCGTGCAATTGCACGCTCGGAACCTTGCAATTTTGCATAAAACTATTTCACCTTGCTTGTTTATTCCTTTTTTAACCTTGCAATTTGAACGTTGAAAGTTAGCTATAACCATACCAAACTGCATGCTGTCAAGAATACTTTTTAGGTACCTAATAATTTTCTTATTTGCACTCGTCGCAAATGATCAAGTTGAACATATGGAATTAAGGCATGCCGATATCCCAATGAATACTGGCAATTAATTTCATTCATTTAGGGGCCACGTCCATACTCAAACTGCCACTGATAATGGGACATGACCGTTTTTGGGGGCGGGTGGGTTTTCTGGTGGGAGTCATCTTCGTGGCAACTTGATATAAAGATAATAATACGAGAAATCGATAAAAACATTTTTGCGTTGCTTATATATGTGGGGAAGTTCTGCAGAAGAGGAACGTAGGTCATTTCCAAGAGGGCGAAACTAACTTTATAACGACCGCCAAAAATTGTTTACTGTATCAAGACCGGTAGGTATCCGATTGATATAAAACAGTGCCATAAAATTAGAAGAAAAAAAATAGCGAAAATCGAGGCAGCCATTTCTTGAGGTAGTAGCGCTTCGTAGCACTTTTGCAAAATATTTTCAGACTTCTCCGTTGTCTTTTACTTCAAATATTTTTGGTATTTTTGAATAGGAATGAACACTAACGTGTAATAGAGGTAGGGCTAGCGTCCATAAGGATGCTAATTTTGAACTAAGTTGTTCGGAGATATATTTTGAATACAAAAATCGAGAGAAATTGTATTGAACCGTTATCAGGGCTGGGTATGTAGGTTTGTAAAATAGCGGTCATGCCCCTTTATCCGTGGCAGTTAAAGTATGGACGTCACTGATGTTTCATTTACGGAAATAGCGGACATGACCTTTCGAATCTAGCACAAAAATTACCAAAATTTCGGATATTTTAATATTTGATGAAGTAAACTGTTCTGGAAAGCTGGAACCCTCCTTGATACATACATATATAACACTTATTGATTTCCGTAAGAAAAACACATTAATAATTGAAAAATTCACAGAGCGGTAAACGCTATTTTTCGACTATTTTTCTATGTACAACAATTGAAGAATCATGTAGGTGATGGAGGTATCTAATCTTGACTACTGTACCTAGGGATATACCTGCTTGAAACCGAAATCGAAATGATAAAATACCAACCTATTCTTCTCACTGCTGTAATTGATATTTTCGTAGCCTTCATATTGATGATTTGATAAAGCTGAAAAGTAGAATATTTAATTACATATACTAGACTACAGTTCTCGAAAGGACTGGATGGGTGCATTTGAACATAATTTTCAGCCAGTCGACTGAAAATAAAGCTTAAATGTGTCTAGAAATTTATACATGAGGCCAGGTATTGTATTTAAGGATCGAATTAAGAGTAAATAATCACTGTGGAGAAGAGGTTTTATAGCATAGCTTCAGACTTTGTAGCACTGATATTAATGAAAAGGATAACCAAAATTTAACCCTTAGACAGTATGCGATGTTTGTTCTGACATGTTATTTTCTCATTCATAAGATTATAACTTGCTTTGCTCGGTTAGAAATAAAAACTAAAGTCATTTTCGAATTTGCAATCAAATGAGTTCCAGCCCAGCGCTTGGTTTCCAAAGGTTCTGAAGATCTAACCTAAGATCTAAAAAAAAATCAAGGAGTTTTTCTTTAAAAATTAAATGCTGAAAAGTTTGCTTGACTACATGTTAAATCATAATGAAAAAATTGCGAATTGTTATTATAGTATTCAGAGGTTGGTTTGGTTGTTTCTGCAAAATTTAGTTTTGAGACAAGTCGCAAAAAAGATGCAGAGGGAACTTTTGAAGAGGAAGGAACTGTTTCCAACAATAAAAATTATTTTCAGACCAAAAAGAGTGTATAAAAAAGTTTCGTGTTTATAACGGATAATAACATTTTAAAACAGTTAAACTTCGTTTTTATTCGTAGTACACTACCAAAACACTGCTATGTGAGCATTGCTTGCTGTTTCAAATAAACACCTCTTTTGAGAGGGGACGTTTAAAAGAGTGGAAAATAAACGCCTCTTTTGAAAGGGGGCGTTTATTTAATACTTTAGTGTTTAGGGGAGGGGGGCATTTTAAAGAAGGAGGTGTTTAATCGATGCATTATGGTACTCTTTATGCCAACACTGAAATAATATTTTAAAGTATTGTATTCAATGATTCAATGATTGAATTACTCTAAAGTTTCAGAAAACAAAAGAATACAAGAGCCCTTGATATATTATCAGAAAACTGTAATTTACTCTGCTTAAAATTAATGCAATTTCGAAAAATTCACATTAATCTTTTATGCATTAATTTTATTACCACGTTAATTTTTTTCATGTTTGTGTTAATTTATGTATTGATTAAGTTGACCATTGATTTTATAATTACCATTTGCCTTAATTTTGAACCTGCAATTTTTGTAAATTTTATATACTAAAAATTATATAAATGGTACAATCGATAGAGACTTAAATTTAATTTAATTTTTCTGTAATAGAAGACAGGTACTGTATACCTTTTTTCAGGGAAAGAGGAATGGCAAAAAAATTCATTTCAACCATGAATTTGTATTCTTCCCTAAAAAATTGCACTTTAAAGAGATGAGAGAATCACAACTGTATTTAACTTCTGATTTATTCAAACTCAAATCTAATGTTGTCTATTATTTGTAACAAATATCCACCGAATCGTCTTTAAATTCATCTATTCCAAATTTACATTAATTTTCTGCACAATGTATAAAAATTTATATATTACATAGTGTCACATTATTTTTCTGCTCAAATTTTTAGTTCTAAAAGTTTCTTAAAATGTTTCTTATATTTTTAGGCTTTAAAACTGTCACTGAATTTGAACATGAATTTAGAAAGCATTTCATTTGATAAAAGTTTGTTGTGTGTACTTTGGCTCTCTAACGTAGTACTTTATTTTCTTTATTTGTGAACGGCTAAATTTACACACTTCATTATTAGTACTTTTTAGTAAGAGATAAGTGATAAGTTTCTTACTCTTGAACTAAGAACATATTTGTAGTATATGTTTGTAGTAGATGTTTCTTAATTTTTCAGGGTCCAAAATGAAGGTTTCTTATAAACGAGTTTCTTACAAAAAACATTGGGTATTTGCAATTGCTTGAACTAAAAACTAAAACAAAGTCACTGCAGAGGAGTGATTTTTGATCATATGGTAGCTTCAGACACAAATACCACACTTCCATAGCGATTATTCGTTTTACTTCATAAACATATCAATTTAGTCCTTTTATTTATCTCCCCCTCTATTTAACTTCGTCCAAAGTCATGAAAACCATAAATTGCTTGCATGAAATAAGAACAAATAATCCCTGTGGAAGAGGGATTTTTGAGGCTAGAAATCCTGAAGCAATGCTCAAAAATCACTCCTCCGCCGTGATTATATGTTCTTGTTTCGAGCACTGTGAATATGCACCACATTACTTGAAATATATTACATATTCAAGCCGCAATATAACGGTCGGACATCACCTGTGGATGAGTGTTTTTTAGTACAGTATTCAGCTTTCCAGCTGAAAACTGTGCTAAGAAACACTACTCCACAGGTGATGTCCTACCGTTATATTAAAGCTTCAATTTCAGATACATATATATATATATATTCAGTTATTTATTGGCAACGCATATACCCCTTTTCCTTTAATTATTTTTAAACTAAAAACTAATGTTCAACATTGAAGGGAGAGAAAAGAGAAAAACAGAGTTTCCCTTGCAGAATAAATAATTAAAAATAAGTAACAAAAATAAATTTAAATCTTTAAATCCTTGCCTAAATATATATGTTTAATCAAAACTAAAATTATACATCAGAGAGAGAAAAGAGAAAAGAGAAAAATAAAACATACTGTTCTTACTTTTGAAATAAATTCAAGTTGCAGCTGGTTAATTCTCTTCTTTTCTTGGTAGAGTATACAAGAGACAAATATATTCACTTAACTGTATCCTATTGTAATTATGAAAATATAGATAATATCTCTAGGTCTCTGTGGTATTTAAGAATAATTGCAAAGTCTAAAGTCTATATTTCATAAAAATGTCATGCTAGAATTCACACACACCATGATGTAACACTTAATAATTATTGTTTTATATCTATTTTCATAATTTTTGTATCACTCTGGGAATCCCTGTATTGTTCAGACTTATTAAAACTAATATATCTATCCAAAGTATATAAGTCCAAAGTCCAATCAATGTGTTCTGATGTTCAAGTCCAATGTGTTCTGTTTTATTCTACAATGGGTTTTATACTTTATCAGATGTTTTCAGCTGTCTCAAGTTTTATACTTTTAAATACATACATAAATTATTTCTATGAAAAAAGCTTTAGATATGTAATATTTATGTCTCATATACTGTGATACTAATAGCTAATGTATCTGTGCACATCTTCAAATGTGAGTGTCTGTTCAAGCCTGAAAATAACCACTGGACATCACCTGTGGTGGAGTGTTTTTTGTGTATAATTTTCAGCTCCAAAACTGAAAACTAATCCTCCTCCATAGTTGTTGTTTGACAGTTATTTTTTGGCTTCTGTGTGTATGTGAGTATTTTTATTAATTTAAACAAATTTCTGATGTTTTTTTTTGTTTAGAGTGTATTCTGTGTAAATTTTGAGAAAATATGGAAACTCTTCCCAAAGGTATGATATTATAACAAGCCTTAAGATAACAATTGACATCACCTATGGAGGAGTATTTTTTGACTACAGTTTTCAAATCTGAAAACTGTTCTAAAAATATTCTCCTCCACATGTGATGTCCAACCATTATCTTAACGCTTGTTATAGATGTCCATTTGATTTCTTTTGATTTTACACACTGTATATCCTCTGAATTTGTTGTAGTTTCTATATCTAACATTTTTACAACAAGAATAATAAATAATCACTGTGGGGAAGTGATATTTTAAGAATATATGCTGGTCACTCCTCAACAGATTTTTTGTTCTGATTACGAGTACGCTTCTTCTAATATACAGGAGCAGGACTTAAAAATAATTGTCGGTCATCACTGTGGAGGAGAGATTTTTCAGAATATTTTTAGTCAATTTGGCTGAAAATATCCTGAAAAATTTATCCTCCACAGTGATTACTGGCAGTTATTTTAAGCCCTGTAGGAGGTATTTTTTGTATCATATAATTGTTTTTAGATGTTTTGCAGCACTTCTAATTATATAATTTGTGCGTATTTATATTTTACAGTTGTTTAATGTAATATTTACTGTTATGCTGCTGCGTACAATTTAAAGGTTAACATTACAACTTTAGTTAAAAATAAGAAAAACAAGCACTTTGTCATGAAATGTTTTGATGTAAATTCCAGTGGGCAAAAACTTGTTCAAAGTCCGCAGTAAAGACTGCTGACTTTGAACAGGTCTTTGCCCAGTGGGATTTATAAATATTTATTGTTTATTTTAAAATTCCTGTCAACATGATCATTGGCATATATATACATAGGTATTGCACGACTGCATTATTTTGTTGCTCAATACTTAAAATAAGACATAGTGCACGACTACATCTCTTTTGTTACTCAGTGCTGGTGTGCATGACTCCATCATTTTGTTGCTCAGTGCTTGAAATAAGACATAGTGCACGACTGCATCCCTTTTGTTGCTCAGTGCTTAAGATGTAGTGTAGTGCATGACTCCATCCTTTTGTTGCTCAGTGCTTGAAATAAGATGCAGTGCACGACTGCATCTTTTTGTTGCTCAGTACTTGAAATAAGACTATACTGGATGTGTGGCTTTTCGAGCTTTCAGCCTTCAGTGAATGAAATAAGAACTAATAATCACTGTGGAGAAGATATTTTTAATCATAGGTAAGGCTATGAAGCCTGAAGCAATGCTCAAAACCTCTCCTCCACAGTAATTATTTGCTCTTGTTTCGGGCACTGTTCAAGGGTTTTGAATTACTAAGCAGTGTTCGAAATAAGGGCAAATAATCACTGGAGGAGTGAGTTATGAGCACAACTTCAGGCTACAAAACACAGGTTATGCTAAAAATCCCGCCTCCACAGTGGTTATTTACAATTATTTTGATTGGTGATTCTCCATGGATAATAAACTTTGATGTATAATATACTTTGATATATAATAGTTTGTATCTTTTATGTTTATTACTGGTCATCACTGTGAATGAGAGATTTTTCAGAATATTTTCAGCCAATATCTGAAAAATCTCTCCTCCACAGTGATGACTGCCAGTTATTTCAAGCCCTGGGTTAATAATACATCCCAATAGGCAAAAAATTGTTCAAAGTCTGAAGTTTTTTTTTTTTGAACTTTAATCTTTTGAAATGAATGTGGACTTTCACCTTTGTGGATGGGTTTACTAGTAAGTCTTTACAAATTGTTGTCATGTTTACTTTGTAAGTTCACACTTGTCTCATTATTAAACTATAATAATTTTGTAAACTTCAGCAATCAAGTGGCCTTGCTTTGGGTGACCACCATTAAAAATAAAAATAATAACAATAAAAAAAATTGTTAAAAATAAAAATAATAACAATAACAAAAATTGTTGTGCCAGTTTTCACATAATTATATAGGTGATATAAACGGATGTATTTATTTTTATGGTGTAAAGTATGTTTATTTATTTTTTATATGTAAAGTATGTCATAAACAACAGTTTCTGAATGGTTTTAAAAAATATTTATTTTGCACACACATCTCACTCTGACACTTTTTTTAATTTAATTATTCTTTGTTTACATATTCATAAGAGGGTTTAAAGTTTAACTATACTATTCATTCAAAAATATACTTTAAGATGTGCCATACAGCACATGCCTTATTTAGTAATAAATAAGGTGTGTAATAGTCATGTGTTTTGCAGTGTGCATGCTACCAAATTTTGTCTATAAAATATAGAAAGCTCATCTGTTATTAACTAAATATTTTAAACATTCTTTTTTACTTTATTTTTTCAAATATACAAAAGGTTTATACAGACCTGCTGCAAGCTTATAAAGAATACATTTTGTTACACTTTGACCGTAATAGCAGACTTATAAAATACGAAAATAAGTCACTGTGGATGAAGGATTTTTTAGTATAGCTTCAGCCTTTGCATACCACTCCATCACAGTACTCAAATATCACTCATTCATAGTACTCAAATATCACTCCATCACAGTACTCAAATACCACTCCATCACAGTACTCAAATATCACTCATTCATAGTACTCAAATATCACTCCATCACAGTACTCAAATATCACTCCTGAACAGTGCTCAAATATAACTCTTTCCTGATCTTATTTAGACCCCTGATTTTTATCTTTCCAGTGGACAATAACGTGTTCGAAGTCTGCAGTAAAGACACTAGAACAATGTTTTCAACATATCTTTACTGCTGACTTTGAATAGGTTTTTGCCCACTGTAATACCATACACAGTGAAGTGGATAATTATTTAGATTACCTACATTTAATTACTCATCTTCAAATTGTTTAAATTCCCAGTAAAGAGTTACTCATGTGCTTACTCATGATATTCAGACAATTATATTGATTACCCATGTTTAATTACTCATTTGTAGACTCATTGACACTCTCCTTCGGATGTTACTGTAAGACAAAATTAATATTTTCAAAATATTAAAAAGCTGTTAAAAATGAAACAATAATCCAATGGGCTGAAGATTTTATGCTTCCATGGAAATAAGGTGAAAAAATATTTTCTTTGATTTGATTCTTTAAAAACATTTTGCATTAGTGAGTACGATGAATAAATAAAACTTCAATTTATGGTAAACACTCAATGATTTATAATGCGTTATTCTTATATTTAACACTCTCATCTTAAAAAATGCGTTCTATTATTAACGCCCACGAAGCGCCTCCTCTATGGTATCTTACCTCGTTTACATACGCTGGAAGTGATAAGTTTAGCTACTAATGTTTATTCTCCTTATTACACAGTTTTACATTATTTGGTATACTTTTTTTTATATAAAAGTTCAGTGCAGACATTCCAATCTAAGAGCATCCAGTATCGGGAGGTGAACTAAATGTATAGTAACTCCCTGCAAGGCGCCGAACAATCTGGAATTAGAGATCTTCTCATTGCCTCAAGCGGCATGCAGATTTTGTAGCCATATAGATAACACAAAATTTGAAACCGATTATTTTCCCGATAATCCCCAATTTTTTAATATAGCTGTGACATATTAATATTATAGACATATTATACAGTAAAAATAAGTTGACAGTGGTTTTTGTGGACAGAAGGAAATAACAATTGTTATGATTTATTTTTGGATTTTTCAATATCGGGAGATTTTTGATAGAATTGGGAGAGCGGGAGACATCATTGCAAAATTGGGAGACTTCCGATGAAATTGGGCGAGTTGGAATGTTTGCAAGATAGATGGTACTTCCAATTTTTAACTTTAAATCCTCATGATTATTTCACTCTTGTGTTAGATTAACTGTTATGGTAGGGTGGTGGAACCTCAGAGAGCAAAACCCGGTTATTAACACATCAACTTTAGTCGTGCAGTTTTCTTATCAACATTTGATCAAACACTTCCCTAAAATTAGTCAGAATCACAACACTAGAAATATTTGTTACTATCCCTTCATTTATTATTGTGCCCTTTGTCGCTGCATGTGTGATTAAAGCTAGACAATGGAGAATTGTCTATGGTTTGTGACTTTTAGATCTTTTGTAATTTGAAAAATATGAACATTATATTTTTTAAGCAAATCAAATGAAGCCCATAGAAACTTTAGGGCTTGCTTGCTATCAGTGCTTAGATAATATAATATTGATATTGACTGGATCAAATGGTCATATTATTGCTATCAATGTTTATATAGTATAATAGTGTGTAAATTGTTAAATGTTTATATAGTATAATATTGACCGGAGCAAATGGTCATATTATTGCTTGCTTATATAATATAATATTGATATTGACCGGATCAAATGGTCATATTATTGCTTGCTTATATAATATAATATTAATAATGACCGGATCAAATGGTCATATTATTGCTTGCTTATATAATATAATATTGATATTGACCGGAGCAAATGGTCATATTATTGCTTGCTTATATAATATAATATTAATATTGACCGGAGCAAATGGTCATATTATTGCTTGCTTATATAATATAATATTGATATCGACCGGAGCAAATGGTCATATTGTTGAATGCGGGAATGTTGATTTGCTCGGAATTACAGACACACACAGGAAGACACAGATCGACCAAGAGTTCTTAGTTCTTCGGATGTTCAGATGAAAATTTATGTTTTAAAATAAAATAAATAATTCTCAGTGATAGAAATAAGTGCAAATAATTACTGCAAAGGAGCGGACTACAAAGCCTGAAATTATGCTTAAAATTCTCTCCTCCACAGTGATTATTCACTTACAGTGATTTTTTTATTTGGACTACTGATTTATAGATTTCTCTCTCAATGAAAATTAGGTCCAGTGCTCGAGACAAGAATAAATAATTTCTAAGCTATAATTTAATAATGCTCTTTTTAAGAGAGATGCATTAACATATGACACTTTATATTTTATTTCATCAATTCTAAAATTATATCTAACTTATGTCGGGTTGAAATAAGAGCATATAATTACTGTGGAGGAGAACTTTTTGAGTATAGCTCAAGCTGTGCTGAAAACCACTCACTGATAGTAATTATATTTTCATCTTTCGATGCATATCTATACAGCAATGTTTTTGACAAACTTTATTTCCAAATCTGTTGTGACCATATAGTGATTATTAAAACATGGCATTCATGAAGATGCGAACATGTACTAGCGTAAATTTAGTTAAGAATGCATTACACAGAAGTTTATTCTACAGTCTGAGAGGGTTGAGTACAGAAAGTATCGATGGTAAGTTTTATCCGTAGTTGTTGAAATAAGATCAAATAATCACTGCAGAGGAATAATTTTTGAGCATAGCTTCATGCTTTTTTTCTGTGAAGGAGCATCTTTGGAGACTAATTAGCAGCCTGCTGGTTGCAAAATCCCTCTGCTGCATTGATTATTTACTCTTATTTCGACCACTGATTCGATAATAATATTGTTTAGGGACTGTCTCAATGTTGTGCAAGCCTGAATGTAACTGCAGCACATCACCTGTTTTTTAATGAAACACTCGTCCACAGGTAATGTCTGGCAATTCAGGCTTGTGCTAAAATCGACTTTTTTTATAAATTTAAAGAAACTAAATTCAACTAAAATGGAAGTGTCAGTTGTCCAAATAAGAATATTTAATCACTGTGGATGAGTGATATTTGAGCATAGTTTTGCTTCAGACCACAAAACCTGAAGCTCAAAATCCCTTCTCCACAGTGATTATTTACTCAGTACTCTTCTATGTTTAAATTTTATTTTTTGAAACAATTTTTACAACATATACAGTATATAACATGTTACACATGTTTGGTTAAATTCAACTCAATTTTATTGGCCTGTTAATTATGGGCAAGCCTTGAAATACTGATCAGACATCACCTGTTGTTTTAAGTGCAGATTTTTGCTGCAAAGTTGAAAATTGTACTCAAAAATGTTCCACCGCATATGACCATGGGTACATAATTAACCTACAAGTTTGAAATAAGTTGGTAAGTTGACTGTGCTTGAAAAAAGCCGGTCTTAAGCACTGCTGTGTATAACCAGTACCAGTTTTTTTAAAAAAGAGCAAATAATCACTGTGGAGGAGTGATTTCTGAGCATTACTTCAAGTTACAATGCCTGAAGCAATGCTCAAAAATCTCTCCTCCACAGTAATTATTTGTTCTCATTTCGAACACCACAGTACTTCATAAGGGCTTTTACTCAGTAGGGGTTGAAATAACTGCCGGGCATCACCGTGGAGGAAATATTTTTCAGAATATTTTTAGACAATTTTGCTGAAAATATTCTGAAAAATCTCTCTTCCACAGTAATGATCAGCAAATACTTCTACCCCTGCCCAGCAGGCAAAAACTTATTCAAAGTCTGCAATGTTTTTGGTAACTAGGGATAATTTTCCCTTTGCAACCAAATTTTTGACAGGTGGTAAAAAAAATTGACAATTTTTTTCTTATTATTTTTGCTTGAAAAACATTCTGACAAAACTTGTGCCTCCATCAATTCGGAGCCCTAAAAAGCCCATCTTGAATAGGGTTAAATTCCCCTGTTGAATAATCCTCCCCAATGAAAAAATCTAATTTTGTTTATAAATGTCCCCGTCGTGTAAACGTCCCTGTTTAAATGCCCCGAAAATATTAATGTTTTAATAAACCCCCCCCCCCCCTAAAAAATTCTTATCCTGTGAACCCGGAAATGAAATGCTCTGAAATAAACCGATAAATCTGAGATAAACCGAATCCAGAGGCTGCAGAGGAAGTGCATATGGTTTATTTTGATAATTCCCTAAATATTTATTTGATCATTTACAGTAGCACCCTTCCGTGCTGTTTTACTCGTGCTGTTTTACTCATGCTGACAAAAAAATCTCTTATCCACAGTGATTATTTACTCTTATTTCAACCACTACTGGTCCTCTGAATAAGACCAAACAGTTGTAGTCTATAAGGTAATGCTAAAAAGTTGCTTCTCCATAGTGATAGTTGCTCTTATTTTCTCAAAAGTCCCTCTACAGTGATTATTTGCTTTTATTTTGGACACTGTTAAATTTATTTTAATGATTTTGTTCAGGTGTTGAGATTCATGGTGAAATAAAATCTGGTTATGAAAACATCTTGTCTAAGGATGCTTTACAATTTGTTGCTGAGATACATAGAAAATTTGAACCAACACGACAGCACTTGCTTAGTACCAGAGCAAGCAGACAGAAGTTAATTGATGCTGGAGAGAATCTTAAGGTACATTATGCAAGCTTTGAAATAACTGTCAAACAGCACCTGTGTAGGAGTTTTTTTTGGATATAGTTTGTAGCTGTCTAGCTGAAAATTATCCTAAAAACATCAATCCTTCACAGGTGATGTTCGACAGTTAATTTCAAAGTTTGATTTGTAGAGTTTCATAACTAAACATTGGCAATTTCCCAATATAGAACATCCAACGATTTTTTTTTGCTCTCTACCTAATGTCCTGCATCCATTTAGTTATATGCATAAAATGATTTGCAGGGAGGTAAATAAGGCTTCCTATATTTTGTAGAAGAAAGGTTAGAAGAAAGAATCTAGAGGGGTGATTATTGAGCATAGTTTCAGGTTACAAAGTCTGACACTATGCTCAATAGTCACTCTTCCACAATGGTTATTTTCAAGAAATTTGGAACTCTACAGTAATATGTCAATGCCTTCTCCTGTTCTAGTTTTGCCATCATTATCTTTTGCTGTTCTAGTTTGCTTACAAACCTCACTGAGAACTGTCCGACATCACCTGCGGATGAGTGTTTATTTAGTACAGTTTGTTTTGACAGTTATTTTGAGGCTTGCTAACATTATCATTTACTGCTGTAGTTTGCTGTTGGAGATCATGATGACACTTGGAAGGTGGCATCAGTTCCAGATGATCTACAGCGTCGCCATTGTGAGATAACTGGTCCAGTTGAGCGTAAAATGATTATAAATGCATTGAACAGTGGTTCTGATGTATTTATGGCAGATTTTGAGGATTCATTGAGTCCGACTTGGAGTAACATCATTGAGGGACAAATCAATCTAATAGATGCTAATAAAAAAACTATAGAATTTACAAATCCTGATGGTAAAGATTTATCTTTATATTGCACCTTTGAAATTTCACTGCAGTGATGTGGGTTAGATAGCCCACTATGGTCAGCTACCAAAGTCGCGTTTCCAGCCCTTTATGAGCTATTGGATGAATTCATGTCATCCCTTGCGGCAACTTAGAGGAATTCAAATATCTGGTTGTGAGTTAACTTAGTTTGACTATCGCAGAGGGTGAACAGCCACTCCTTGTTGCAAATATGGGAACATTCCAGGTCTTACTATCAATTATTTTCTGTCAACTTTGTTTTCTTGAATCATTAGACTCCGATTTGCATCTGCTGTTTTACTGTATGCCATAAATTTTCTACCCTTTTTGTAGGTTCAATTAGAAAGTTAAAAGAAAAAACAGCTCAACTTATGGTTCGTACAAGAGGATGGCACTTAGATGAAAAGCATATACACATAGATGGCAAGCCTGTATCAGGTGGTCTTTTAGATTTTGCATTATATTTCTTTCACAACATTAACATAAGACTGGCTAATAATTCTTCAACATATTATTATTTACCAAAAATGGAACATCATTTGGAATGCAGGCTATGGAATGATGTGTTCAAGTTCTCAGAAGAATATTTGGCTATACCTCAAGGTAATACAGTTTAGTGTATGAAATGAGTGGCAATAATCACTGTGGAGGAGGAATATTATAGTATATCTTCAGCTTTGTAGCCCAAAGCTATGCAAAAAAATCTCTTCTTTCCGTGATTATGCTCTTATTTCGACTACTAGTATTTAATCCATTAAATATGGACTTCTCAAAAACAAAAGCTACATAGAAACATAAAAGAATAACTAAGTCAACTGCCTTGCAGTGGATTGGTTAACTGCCTTGCAGTGGATTGGTTGGTTTCTTCATACTTGAGAAACCAATCCATTGCAAGCTTGATACTGGCTTACTTAGATGTCATTGTTTGAAATAAAGCAAATAATCACTGCGCACTGTGGCGGAGTAACTTTTGAAAATGTTTTATATAATTACTCACCACGTTTCCTTATTTTAGCACCCAGGCTGCTTATTAAAACAGACGAGTTTAAGGGACGCTTTATCAAGAGGATGTTTATTTAATGTTGGAGATTGAGGGAGTGCTTATTTGAACTATTTTACAAAATTGAAAACAGAATGAAATAAACTCAGTCATATTTTTAATTCCCCCTTTTTTTTATTATATTATTATGGTGTGTTTTTTATTTGAGGGGGATGTTAAACGCAATACCAATTCCCTATTTGTGTTTGAACAAATAATCACTGTGGCAGAGGGATCATATCTTCTTTTTGTAGCCTAAAGTTATATTCAAAAGATCTCTGATTATTTACTCTTTGCACAGTGGATACCATTTTCTTCTTTAGGTAAAATCCGTGCAACTGTCATGGTTGAAACCTTCCCTGCTGCACATGAAATGGAGGAGATGTTATATGAATTGCGTGATTATGCATGTGGAATGAATGCTGGTCGATGGGATTATATATTCAGTATTATCAAAACATTAAAATCACGTCATGATTGTATAATGCCTGATAGGAAACAGGTAAAATAAGAGCCTTGCGATTGATTGGTTTCTTCGTATTAAGTAAACCAATCATTGCAAGTTTGTTGACTCAACTAGAAAGTTTAGGACTTTTGCTATATTTATCTAAAAAAAAAATTCCCTTCAATTTCCCCCCCTTTATTTTTGCTTGAAAAGCCTTCTGACAAATTTTAGTGATCAAAAATGTTTTTTGCTAAATTTTTCTGCTACACCTGACTTAACTTGATGATGTCATCATAATTAACGATGCCATCAAAAAAAAAATAATGCCAAAATTTTGACAAATTCACGCAAAATTTAACACATGTAATTTATTCAGGCTTTTCTTACTGAAAGTTGTTGTTTTGCTACAGGAAATCTTGCAAATTTTGACCAAAATAACCTTCGTGAAAGCAAATCCATGCAAAGATTTATCACTTTCGGGTATTAATTTTAATTAATTTATAGTTAACTATTTAATGATCACTGCTATTAAATATCTAGGTGACTATGCAAGTACCATTCATGCGTTGTTATGCAGAACGTCTTGTACAGATATGTCATAAACATGGTGCACATGCTATGGGTGGTATGTCAGCATTTATACCGTCACGACGTGACGAAGACGTCAATAGAGTAGCCATTGATCAAGTGACAAAGGACAAAGAAAGGGAGGTAAAAAAGAAATTTTGAATGTAACTGCTGGAAGTCACCTGTGGAGGAGTGTTTCTTGTAGCTTTGAAGCTGAAAACTGCACTAAAAATCATTCCTCTATATGTGATGTCCAGCAATTATATTCAGGCTTGACTTTACTGAAACGGAGATCTTCCGAATTTAAGCCTTACAGGTGTAATATCCAGTGCTGGGAAAAGAGCATATAATCACTGTGGATGAATAAGTTGACCAGCTGCCAGCACTAATCACTGTGGAGGAATGAGTTGACCTGCTGCCAGCACTAACCACTGTGGAGGAATTAGTTGACCTGCTGCCAGCACTAACCACTGTGGAGGAATGAGTTGACCTGCTGCCAGCACTAACCACTGTGGAGGAATGAGTTGACCAGCTGCCAGCGCTAATCACTGTGGAGGAATTAGTTGACCTGCTGCCAGCACTAACCACTGTGGAGGAATGAGTTGACCAGCGGCCAGCACTTAACAACACTAATCACGTAGTGGCTCTTTAGATATTATTGCAAAACAGGCTATTGTTTGATTTTAAAATTACAATTGCCATCCTTCAATGTTCGTGCCATTTTACGTCCCCATAGACCTATTCGCAAATACATGAAAACGAGGCGTTGGTTGCTCAAAGTAGAACTAGATGCAATGCAATAACTTCCTTTCTTGCACCAAGTTCTACTTTGAAAAACCAACTCCTCGTTTTCATGCATTTGTGAATAGATCTATGCAGTACAGAGCACATGTCTAAACATTTATTTGGTGGCAAATTCGCTACGAAAGCCAAAAGAAGATATTTCATTGGTAGAAATTGACATATCACATGGTGTGACGTCTTGTTTGACTTTCGCAGAGAAATCAACCATTATGGAGCATTTCCAAGTATCGGATCAACGATGTTGCCATTGATTGGTTTCTTTGTTTCGAGAAAACCAACCAAATGTTTGTTCGGTGTCACCCTTCTTCTCAGTTTTATGCTTCATTACTAAATATTTGTATTATTTATTTGAATTTAGTCACATTTATCGTCTTCAATATTTGTAGTGTTTATTTATTCGAATTTAGTCACATCTATCGTCTTCAATAGCTTTTGAGAAATAATTTTAAAATAGCCGGAAGGGTGTTAGGTCAATGAGCTTGCAATGGATTGTTTTTTTCGGTACGAATGAACCAATCCATTGCAAGATCATTGACTCAGTACTCTTCTCAGTAGATTTTATTTTTGAGACGACCCCTAAACAGAATGTTTATTTTCACATGTAGGTTGCTGAGGGATATGATGGTACTTGGGTGGCACATCCTGATCTTGTTAAATTAGCACAAGACATCTTTGTAAAAGGATTAGATGGAAGAGATAACCAAAAAGAAAAGTAAGTCAGTAGTAGAAATAAGAGCAAATAATCACTTTGGATCATAGCTTTAGGTTATAAGGCTCAACAATCTCTACTCCACAGTGATTATTGACTCTTACTTCGACCACCGTTGGAGTTCCATACAATCTTTCAAGAGGATTTATTTTTGCGGTCGTTTTTGGGCATTTATCATTTGTGGATGGTTTTTTTTAGAGCGCGAAAAGTGAGTTTAGAAGCTAAAATGATTTTTTCGTAGGATTTAATTTTATTGAATTGACCATTCAACGGGAGGACCGCGAACATTTCTCCTTGCCTAAATTTATCTAAGAACGTTAACTCTCTCGACTCATTTGCAATGTATCATTTGTGAGGAGGAGGCTTCTAAAGAGCTTGCTGTTTGTCTATTGGTTTTCAAGAAATCAACCACCAATAAAATTGTCAACTTAGTACTTTAAAAGTTGATTACCATTAGGCGTAAAATTCAGTACAAATGCCCAAAGAAGACATTCCATTGGTAGAAATTCGCGTCACACGACATATGGCGTTAATTTCTACCAATGGAATGTCTTCCTGGCTTTTGCACGGAATATTCCATCTAATTGAAATTAACACTTATAATGCTGATTTGGATTCCTCTATTATTTTCTATTTTTAGGCAGCCTTTACATGGACCCCTAAATGAGTTTACCCTCTAAGTGATCTTGCATTTGATTGGTTTCTTTGTACGAAACTCATTTAGAGGTCCATGTAAAGCTGCCTTAGTTTCAAGTTTCAAGTTTTTGTGTTTTTTTGCTACGTTTGTTTTTTTATTTCTTGCAGACAATTCAGCGAGTTAAAAATAACTGAAACAGATTATAGCACGATCCAGGTAGAAGGTGGTAAAGTTACAGAATCCGGAGTTCGTATCAATGTATCTATAGCTTTACAATATCTTAACTCATGGTTTCAGGTAAGCAGAAACAAAGAATTTAACTGACTTGTTTGAAATATAAATAAGAAACAAATAATTATTATGGACTGGTAACCGTTCAGCATGGATTCAGGCTACAAAAATCACTCCCCCACGGTACTATTTCGTGTTACTTATAAATTATAGAGTGAGCAATTGTTATAAATACTTTATATATACTTAACCTATGGAGGATGTCCTTTTTACCGTTCTCAGCTTTAAAATTAAAAACTATACTCAAAAGCACTCCTCCACAGGCGATTTCCTGCAGTAATTCAAGCTTGCCCTCTAATACCACCCCAAAAAGACCGAAAAGGAGCAAAAATTAGACAAAAGAAGACATTTCTTAGGTAGAAAGTGATGTTAAATGATATATAACATCAATTCCTACCACTTAGATGTCTTCTTTTGACTTTTGAATGGCAGCTTCTTTCTAATGTAAACTAAATTTTACTTGTGTATTTCAGGGACAAGGTGCTGCTGCTATCAACAACCTCATGGAGGACGCCGCTACTGCTGAAATATCTCGTGCTCAGTTATGGCAATGGTTACACCATCGTACAAAACTCGATGATGGTAGAACATTCACTGATGTTTTATTTGAAACTATTCTACACGAAGAAGTGGAAAAGTTAGGGGGTCGTAAAAAGGAAGCTATTGCCCAAGCGGCTGATATCGTTCATAATCTGGTAGTATCGACGAACTTTGAAGATTTTCTTACGCTTCCCGGGTATGATTGCTTAGTTGGTACGATTGGAAAATGAATATGCCAGATTTCTTTATCATGTGTTCATCCGAGCTACGGTATTGAAGACTGGAAATAACTGCCGGGTATCACCTGTGGGGGAGCGTTTTTGAGTGCAGTTTTCAGCTTTGCAGCTAAAAACTATACTAAGAAACTAAAAAAACGCTTCTCCACAGGTCATATGCAGTAGATATTTTATCGCTTGTGTTAATTGTACGAGTGAATGATCGGGTAACGGTATGCATGAATCATCTTGAATACGATTGATTTCCCTTTGGTAGAAACTTTTGTGACATTTCTACTATTTCTTCTTTTGGTTTCCTCACGGATATACAGCCTGATGCAAACGTTCTACGGTCTATGTGTATTATTAAGTTATGAATTGTACATTTGTATCGTTCATTAGGTTGCGATATAGAAATTCCACAAGAGATAAAAGTAAAGATACTTAGCGTACAAGCCTGAATATAACAGCCAGACATCACCTGTGGTTGTTTTAGAAACAACACGTTTAAGCAACAGTAGAAAATGTTATAAAAACAACTTGCGACTTTGTAGTTTATCTTTATCTCTTTATGTGCTGAGCCTTTTAGTTTATCTTTATGTGCTGAACCTTTTATTATTGATTTTCAGTATCAAAAACTTAGATTCTGAAAATCCGATTGCCGGGTATCACCTTTGGGGGTGCGTTTTTGAGTGCAGTTTGTTGCTAAGCAACACTTTATATATATGTAAAATTTTAGTAGTTTTTTACACAACATTTCTACTAAGTCAAAAGTCAAGTTGCATTTAAAAAAACAACGTGTTACGGACTTACATTTTACAGAATAAGTGAGACTTTCAAAAGGTGTCTAACACATAAATATTATCGCTGCCTAGTGGGTAATAGCTTGTTCAAAGTCCGCAGTTAAGACGCTAGAACTACATTCTTCGACATTGTTCTAGCGTCTTTACTGTGAACTTTGAACTACTATTGCTTGGTACTTATCTTTGAGTAATTATTTTTTTAGGTATTTAATTTTATAGTGCAGTGGTTGAAATAAGAGCAAATAATTACTGCGGAGGAGTGA
Organism: Neoturris breviconis; assembly: GCA_032360805.1. NCBI lineage: Eukaryota > Metazoa > Cnidaria > Hydrozoa > Anthoathecata > Pandeidae > Neoturris > Neoturris breviconis. The sequence continues at coordinate 20,649 of JAULBZ010000033.1, forward strand.
TTTTTGAGCATAGCTTTCAGTACGAAATTTGAAGCTATACTAACAATCTCTTCACCGCCGTATTATCTACTCTTATTTCGATCATTCTAGTGGATTTTGTCAGGTTTCAGTCGAAATAAATTGTATTATTTTTAACGGGTGATTAATATTCTGGTCCAGGTCTGAATAAAGGCAGATCTTTGCTAGGTGAACTCGCTCGCGCAAATTATAAATGAAGCCATTGCATTTGTTGAAAGCCACGACACCCGCTTAGAATTCGTGCGAACGAATTTACCTCGTAAAAATCAACCGCAAATTCGGTTATTTCTGAATATGCATTGTTTGAATAAAGAACAAGCTTCAGACATTCTAGTCTGAATCAATGCTCAAGAATCACTCCTCCACAGTAATTATTTGCTCTTATTTCAAACACTGCTATGCATTTCGTCTATGGTGTCTGCAAAGAAGGGTGATCAGTGATCGAACTAAAGAGCAAATAATCACTGGAGGAGGGATTTTTAAGGAAATCTTCAAGCCTTTAGTCTCCTCCACAGTGATTATTCGGGCTTAGTTTGAACACTGGTGTTAGCTACGAACATGCAATTTATTGGTTTCTAACCCATTGCAAGATCGTTGAGTCAGCACTTTAGATATTCTTTTGTGGTATATATTAACTTCGATCCCAGCGCTTTTTTTTTTTCTCCTTGGATACCTGAGAACTCGAAAGTATGTTCTCACCGAAGTAGACATCAGAAAATGGTGGGATCGAGCGGATTTGTTTTATATGTAAATGTTGCTCAAAGTATTTTGTATATTTCAGACGATTCCTGGGACATTTCGTTTATCTTCACAAATAGAGTATTAATTTTGTACAAATTAAGGGTGTATTTTGTAAGGCAGATCTGCACTAGACGAAATTGTTCGCGCGAATTCTAAAAGAAACCACTACATTGATTGAAAGGGATGTACCCTTTTAACCTGTGTAGTGGATTCATTTATGATTCGTGTGAACGAATTCGCCTAGTGAAGATCCGCCTTGACCGAGAAAGGAACAGCGTAAAACGTTGTTGAATACGGGCTAATAGATATACGGAGTCCGTATTCAGTAGTCTTTCACGCTGTGAGATTGCTTAAGTAGAATAATTTTTAAATTTATAAGACATAAACAGAAAATTAAACCAATCAGCTTAGCTTTGTCGATTTCTTCGGTTTTTGCCGGTATTCGTTTGAACATCAGTGCGTATGCGATGTATTTAACGAGATTAGGTAATGTTCGAGTTCTGAGTTAGGTAGTTGGTAAGTTGAGATCTGGAAAAAAGCCAAACTAAATTTTTTACGCTAACAGTTTCTGCTGCAACAACACTATCAATAGAAAAGTACATAAATTATGTATTAGTTTTAAAAGTAAAGAACAGTTTATGAAAAAAATACAAATGAATAGAATTTGATCCCTCGGATAAGTCGAGTTTTGCATGCGCTTATACTTTTGTTTCAAACGTGAATATATTGATGTTTCTTATTCATCTGCAGGGCGAAGCCCGAGCAGCAACCTCGTATAATATACACATGGCCTATAGGTGCCATAGTCGGTCAAACCTTTATATGCCTGCCCTAAGAAGTGCCATAGGTGTTATAGTCGGTCAAATCTTCATAAGAGTGCCCAGGAATAGGCCATACGTACGTATGCGCGCGCATAATGAACACAAAGACAAATTATCAAAAAAAGATAATCATATGTATTAGACTCATTGTTGCCTTGCGAGCAAGTTTTATTATGAGAAAATTAATAGAAATTGTATTCAACTTCAAACAACAGAGCGATTACATGGTTAAAGTCCGCAGTAAAGACGTTAGAATAACGTTGAAAACGTAGTTCTAGCGTCTTTACTTCGGACTTTGAACAAGTTTTTACCCACTGGGTTTCTAAATATGAAAATGAGCTTTTAATCAAGCAAAACTAACATGTGCCATATTTTGTCTTTTTGTGCGTCAGTAAACGTAGAGAAGATTTTAGATTATTTGCGCTTACAAATATGAGTAACAAGAATTACTGGAAAAATATCAAAACTGATTTAAAGACACAACGGACTAGAATGTAGTTCTTTTCACATCTTCCTAACAATATCCAGAATAGAAAACTACATGCATGGAGTGTATTGGTATATTGGTCGGATCTGGAGAAAATGTAGGTGCTATTTACTTTCTGCTCGTAGATACAAACACTCAAATGCGAGGACAGATTTCTTAAAATTTCTTCAACGTAAAGAAGAAAACGTACTCCGGATCAACCTCGAAACGACGTCGTAATGTCGTGTGCCTGCAAGGGTCGTGATCTTCCTTCCCGCTGTTGGTACAAGAGGTTCATGAATGTATCTCGCTGTGTACTATATTAAAATTTCTACTTACAACATTTTGCTCCTGTTCCTGACAACGTTTGCCTACGATATCATATGGAAGTCTATAAACGTAGACTACAATGGTGGTCATTAATATTTTGCACAAAGGGAGATTCGTACAAAAACTCGGAATTTTAACTTTGACAAAAGACCTTAAATTTTTCTTAGAAAGGCCCCCTTTTTTAATGCCCCCTTCGATTAACTAAAGGCCGATCTCCATATCAATCGCTATGTTCTCGCGGGCGCTGCGATCAGTTTTGAGCATGCGCATTTGGCAACTCTTAAAGATTTGATTTGGTCGTGGCGCTCAAATTTCGGCCGCGAGAGTTGAACTTATTTCAGCTTCCAAAGCGTGCGAGAGCGACCGGTTTTGCAAAGCCAATTATCTTTATAGAAAAATGCTGACTACGCATCTTTTGTTAATAGCAGCCATATTAGTTTACAATCGAACCGGTGCGCACAACAGCGAAAATATGGAGATGTTGATTTAGAAAGCACAACGACCAAACGCCTTGGTTGCAGCGCCCGCTCGAGCAAAATGATTGATATGGAGATCGACCTTTAAATCGCAAAAATTTTATTGGAGAATTTATAGTTGCGGTATCAATGCATATCCTTAAAAACAAGGACCGTAATAGGCTAGCCCATTCCGTTAACTCTTATTTGGAGGGTGCAGGTCGATGCATGGCGTGCTGGTTAGCAAATATTTTTTTGGATAATCGAGTTACTTAAAAGACCATGCTGTAACAAATTAGAAGATTATGAAAAGAATTCTCAAGTATACTTCTGAAGTTCCTATCAACACTTTTTACAATACATAGATAGAAACCTTCTGAGGGATATTGAAACAATAAACTAAAGAAAAATCAAGCACGTCGGTGTTTGTTTTGTATTGTATATTTGTGAAAAGTATTCGATCTTTCCTAAACAATAAGATAATAATAATAATAATAAGAATAAGATGACGATAACGGCACGTGCATTCAGTTATTCCAGGAGACGTCTTTTTTAATTTGTAAATTTAATCACTACGAAAGAATTTTATGTACCCAAATCTTATACTCAGCGGGCAAAAACTTGTTTTAACTCGGCAATAAAGACGTGAGAACAATGACGTTGCTCTAGCGCCTTTATTGCGGACTTTGAACAAGTTTTTGCCCACTTGATAGTGGGAATAGATACCGATACCACTTGACAGTGGGAATAGATACCGATACCAAAATAGGTTGAGTTGTAATATTCCAAATATATGAGCTTAGTGGACGTGACTTGTTCAAAGGACGCATTCAAGACTTTGCGAACCTGCTCGCCCTCAATCGACTTACACAATTTAGTTCATCAAGAGACACCTCTATGTCAAGAAATAATCTCTATTGCAATTGCTAACGATGAAATTGTGGAAGCATTTCAACATCTCAAAGCAGCTGTGATCAAAAACTTTGAACTCAGTTATTTTTCTCTCAATGAGAGGCCACATGGGGACGAGGTTGCTTATTTGATTTACTTTCGTTTCATATCATCTTTTACTAGGACACCTATAGACCACTATAGTAATGTAAACAAAGAGTTATTGAAACCTAATTTATATGTTTATAATGATCAGATTACAGTGATTTAAAACAAGAAAGTGTGAAACAGAAAGAAGGAAACGAAACTTTAAGGCAAGAGTTATAATATTTACAAGTAAGTATTTCGAGTATATTTTCCTCAACGATCTTGCCAAGTAAACTTTGCTTTCCCTCTTTTCGATACGAAAGAAGATCTCGAAATCTCCGTCCGGCGTAATTCAATGGCATGTGTTCTGTCAATAACATAAGAAGAGTTAGGAAATTCTTTCTCTTAACAATCGAGTGATTGATTGGTTTCTTCATACCGAATCTTTGTTATTTTTAGCCTACATTTAAAGGGATCCTTGGGTGAAAAAGTATTTTTTGATATATTGTAGAGGATAAAAAATTGCTTAACAAGTCTTTTTAAATTTTTTAAAAATCTTTTTTCGTTTTCAAGATATTTCAATTTTAAGAAATTGAAACATACTTATGACATCACAAATTATGATGTCATAATCACAAATTATGATGTAATAAGGTGGTTTGAAAAAACTCTGACACAAACTTTCTTTTATAACTTTAGAAACAATAAAGAAAAATGCTTAAAATTTGGTAGAGTCAAATTAGACATTATAACAAACAGTTTGAGCAATTTTTTTGTTTCCCATAATGGTACCGTTACTCTAGTTCCAGACCCCCAAATAATTTGCTGACAAAGGCATAACTCGTGATTAGACGATTTTTGAAAAACGAAATTTTGTGTACAAACTCAAATAGTTTTAAGCTGTTCGCATATAAAATTTTGTTTTTCAAAAATCGTTTAATCACAAGTTATGCCTTTGTCAGCAAATTATTTTGGGGGTCTGGAACTAAAGTAACGGTACCATTATGGAAAACAAAAATTGCTCAAACTGTTTGTTATAATGTCTTATTTGACTCTACCAAATTTTAAGCATTTTTCTTTACGATTTCCAAAGTTATAAAAGAAAGTTTGTGTCAGCGTTTTTTCAAACCACCTTATTACATCATAATTTGTGATTATGACATCATAATTTGTGATGTCATAAGTAGGTTTCAATTTCTTAAAATTGAAATATCTTGAGAACGAAAAGAGATTTTTAAAAAATTTAAAAAGACTTGTTAAGCAATTTTTTATCATCTACAACATATCAAAAAATATTTTTTCACCCAAGAATCCCTTTAAGAACATCATTGAGTCAGTTATTGGTTTCTTTGTTACCGGTTTGTTACCGGTTTGTTACCGATACTGGATGGTGATTCTAATTTTATCACTTTGAGGAATTAAATGAGAAATTGTAAGATTGTTGATACTCCCTCCCCTCGTATTTCTTCCCTGTAAATAATGTTAACCAGGTTTGTATTCCATTTCAGAAAGTTCCACATTAGCTGACGGTACAAATTATGACTATAGTTTGATTCAGAAGACTGCAGAAAGTTTTGGATATCCCTTTCATAGAATACCGATTTTTCAAGTAAGACTTTATCATACTTTATCATACTTTCTTTTAAATGGGAATAATAACAAGCTAAACAATCACTGTTATTCCACTGGCATGATAACTTGCTGTATATGTTCAAATAAAATAAAGGCGTGCTTCTACAATATTGTTCAAAACATTGTTAAATATAATATATATAAGTAAAAGGAATGAAGAAAACTAAAATCCAAGTTTGAACTTTATTAAAACTAAAAATCTTATTCGTGTAATATATTTTCAAAAATTATGTAGTTTATGTTCTACATCATTCCCATTTTTTTCAAGTTGATATCATGATTTAAATGTCAGTAGCATGGGCATCATAAAATATATCGTGCGGTTAAAATGTTTCGCGGGGATAAACCTTGCGCGAATGACAAATATTTTTGTTTTTATAAAAGTGATCAACTAAAATGTTAAGAGACTTATCGATCCATTCATTAAATTCATTATTATGAGGAAACGATTCATAATAATCTTTGACAATGATATGTTTTTGTTTGATTTTGAAAATTTCAATAAAAATAATAAAGTTATTATTCAGTGCTTGATAAGAGCAAATAATCACTGGGAGGGAGGGATTTTTAATCAGGCTTTCTTGTCTGAAGCTATGCTCAAAAATCACTCCTCCACATTGATTACATGCTCTTACTTTCAGACAAGCCACTTTTTTTCAGGTGAAAGTCCGGCTTATGAGAGAAAATTGGGTCTTCATTCTCAGACCTAGATATACCCTGAAGTACCAAATTCTCATTGTTTTGCTGTGTGTTTCAGGCCTAATGTTTAAGGGTCAGTGGTCTGTATTTTGAACACTCTTATGTTATCTCCATCATTGTAATACAGAGACACTTTCTCTCTATAATTTGTCATACAATCTGTTATAAGAAATGTTTGATGATGTCAAAACTAAACCAAGGACATCAGGAAAATATGAATTATGAGAAAGTAGTATTTGATATAAGAGCATATAATTACTGTCTGATAATTACTCTCTGATGTCTTAGGTTTAATTTTTGACATCATCAAAATATTTCTTAGAACAGATAAGATTGCACAGAAATTATTTCCATACATTCAGCTTGCCATTCGAAAGGGGAATCTGACACCCTCCTCCCTGGGGTAAGTAGGGTTAACAATACTCTCATAAGTTTTATTTTTTAGAACTTTCAAAGAAATTCCGATGAAACAAGTAATGATGAATTCGAGAGACATGAATTTTGTGCGTCATTTAATGCTATTAACACATTAAGTGCGAAAACAGAATTCTTATCATCTCTCAGGTATTAACTTTATTCATAAGTGGTGATCGAAATAACAGTAAATAATCACTGTGAAGGAGGCTTTGTAGCCTGAAGTTATGCTCAATTTATAATTCAAGTATTGAGGGCTATTGTTTTAATAAAGAAAATAAAGTATTTCCAGTGTTTGAAATAAGAGCAACTAATCGCTCTGGAGGAGTAATTGTGGGCATTGCTTCAGGCTAGCAAGCCTAAAGCAATGGTCAAGTATCCCTTTTGGTTAAAATGTTCTACCTTACTTTTATACCATTTTGTGATCGTTTGCTCACTTGGTGCAACAACTTTGTTGATTCTTTGTCCAAAAGCATGTTTAATTGTATTGATTTCGGATGGAAAAATTCAAAACAAAAATGTCTGATGAAGAAATATAATATATTGTTTATTTTTTAATTTGTTGCATAATGATATCATTATGTTGGCTTATGTTGGGAATGACGGACAAATCAATGCAACATTTAAAAAATATTGGCTCTTGTTATGCCAACATGTTACAATGGTTTGTCTAAGCTTTTACATATGTGTGATATACACAGAATTTCCACTACTCTGACATCTACCTGACATATGAATTTACTTACTTTCAAGAATTCATTTGATTTAGGAGTTCGCTGATTGTTGATACAGCAATAAAACATAATTATCAAAAGGTATGTATTTTTGCTGCTTGAAATAAGAGATTATTATCAGTGTTTGAAATAAGAGCAAGTTATTTTTGAGCATAGCTTCAGGCTATAAATTACCATGAATTGAAGGTTAAAATAATATTTGATAGTTTTATTCTCTCAATATACTTTGAACGGTCTCTCTATTTGCTCCATTTGCTAAATGTTAAATATCTTAACGCTCTCTATATAAATGAACAGTAATCCATATAAGAGCAATTAGTCACTGTAAAGAAGTTTATAAAACCTGAAACTATGCTGAAAATCCCTCCTCTACAGTGATTATTCTTATTTTGACCACTTATATATCTCTGAAAAGAATAGAACTGGTTGATTGCATCATAATAATAGTGGTCGAAATTAGGGTAAATAATCGTTGTGGAGGAGGGATTTTTAATCATAGCTTTGGATGATCGAGCCTGAATACAACTGCTGGACATCACCCGTGGAGGTGTGTTTTTAGTATAGTGTTCAGCTTGAAAGCTGAACACTATACTTAAAAAATATTCCTTAACTGGTTATGTTCAGGCTTGTTTATAGAGTTTTTCAAATTTTTTCTTATATTTAGATAATGATTGGTGAGAACTCAACAACATTATCAATCAAACTTTTATGTAATGTTGCGCAAGGAAGAGGTGCATCTATACCAATAGATATAGTATGTAATTTGTAATGATCTTATTAATTTATTGAGTAGGTTTCTTTGTCACTCCTAAGATTTGTTAGGATGCAGCTATTCAATATCCATGCCCCCCAGTCCTTAACCCTGTTATACCCATAGTGTTTTGGCAGCATAATATTATTATCTAAGAGGGACAAATACCACTACCCCACCCTTATCTAACTCCTGAACTATTATTTTTATTGTTATTAATAATAATCTTTTATCACCAAGAGATTGGTATACCGTAATGCTTCGATTAAACGCCGGGGGCGTTTATTAAATATTTTCATTTGCAGAGGGGGCGTTAAATCGAGGGGTGTTTAAAAGAAGGGGGTGTTTATTGAAAAATATAAGAATTGCGAATATGCAGAGACTCTGAAAGGGAACTTTTGAATAGAAAGAAGCTGTTTCTGACGATAAATCTTATTTTCAAACCAAAATGAGTGTATAGAAAATTTCCTGTTTATTAGAGCTAAAAATAAATTAAATATTAAACTTTTAATTGTAGTACACTTATCATAAGGCTGCTACGTGAGCATTGCTGCTGTTTCAAATAAACGTCCCTTTTAAGAGGAGACATTTAAAAGAGGGATACGTTCAAAAGAGGGATGCGTTTATTAAATATTTTAGTGTTTAGGGGGGTGGGGGCGTTAAAAAGAAGGGGGAGTTTAATCGATGCATTACGCGGTATCAATAAGTTTTTACAACTTTTTATTAAATAGTTTTAGTATGTACACTTGTCGCTTTTAGGTTTTTAGTCTCATTTGCTTATGTGTCCCAATTATCAATATAGTTCTTACACTGTTTAATTAGTATGTTTTTACTTTCATCATCTTCAAATGTTTGGGTTGTATGGACTTGCCTAATTAACGTAGGAGCAATGAAACTAGACACAATGAAGGATTAGCAAAAAAAATTGATTTTGTACACTTAGGACCAAATTACGATGTCAGTCCATTAATTAATACTAGCATTTTTAATATTTTCTTTGAGACTGACCACATTCCATTAAAATATTCATATAGCATACACAGTGTTTGAAATAAGAATAAATCACTGTGGAGGAGGGATTTTTGAGCATTGAAAGTAATTCTCAAAATTCTCTCCTACACAGTGATTATTTACTCTTATTTCAAACGTACATATACATGTTATACATACATCATTCTTTTCACATCAGCGGCTTTGTTCATCGCATTATAAGAAGAAAGTAATATTGGACTTGCCACAACCTTGTCTTATATTACAAAACTAAATATCTATTGCCTTTTATTTTTTATTAACGAATGACTATAAATAAAATTGGTCAGAAAATGTTTAGAAATGTTAAGAAAAATTTGAGCCTAATTTTAAAGGATTGCTAACAAAAATGAGCCTCAGGTCAAAAAAACGTAATCTTATAAAAACAAATTGTGTAAGTGTTTAATATTGAGTAATGGCTATTATTTTGATTTTTTTAGGGCATTGCTGATAATAGACACAAGGATATGATTATTATTCGACCCATGAGGTTTGTTATTTTATCTAATGCTTATTTGCAATGAAAAATATTTTCTTGTTGGATGCTCTTTGTCATTTTATATTTAATGACCCAAATTTAGTTTTTTTAAAACAATTTTCTTCACTGTTGTATTTTAAAGCTTAAGTTTTAGTATATTAAGATTTTAAGACGATATCTAGGGTACTTGATTTCTATATGATTGTTTTGCATAGTTCACACATGTAGGAAAGATTCAGTGATGAACTAGAAGACAACTTTAAGTAACTCATTAGTTATTTGTTGCATTGAATTTAGGCAGTCACTTATTCAAAGTTATTTTTCTATTTATAAAACAATGTCCTGTAGTCATTATTTAGCAGCAATGTACATAACTACTGAAGATATGCGGACGTCTTTCAAATGTTCAATTGTTTTGACTTCATAACTCATGAGTTCGGTACTGTACTTGTTACTTTTAATTGATAGGGAACTTAGTTCAAAAGAAGTTGTATTGTATAACCGTTTAAATGAAATTGAAGTCAATCCTGTTCCTAATATTGATACCATGGTTAGTTAACTTTATTTATTTATCATTTTTAAGGTGTTTATTAGATAGAACTTTTCTAAATTAAACACACATGCATAGACGTTCCAACCTAATGAAAGGTAAAATTGGGAGGAATATATAATATACTGTTAAATTAGTTTAGTATGGGCCTGATGATGAAAATTTAGGGTTTTAAGACTGTAGATCGCTAAAAAATGAAACATTCCAAGCAACGGCTTTAAGTTTGATACAAAGCTCAATGACTCATCACAACAGTGTTATTCATATTTCTTGATCATGATAGCTAGTGGTGGTGAATTGAAGTTTCAGGGATGAGTCATGCAATTTGTTGGCTCCTAAAACTCCTTGTTGGAGACTCTCTCTGAGAAACCTTACTCTGTCGTATTCATGCTCTTTTTTGTAGATGCTATTTTTGTCTTGTTTCTATTTAGCAAAGTACCACGTCCAGTTTGCAACGTCAAACAGAAGAATTTATAATAGGATTACAGGTAATATAAATATTGTGTAAACATCTACATGAAAACGTTCTATTACTGGTGTTTCTACAAGTTTCGTGTAAACATCTTCATGAAAACGTTCTATTACTGGTGTTTCTACAAGTTTGAAATTTAACTTTCTAGGCATTTATTTAATTTTGGAGGTATTTAGGTAGGCGTTTATTTAAGATAAGCGTTTATTATGATATTTTTATACATCTAATGTAAAAGAAAAATACATCAAAAAATGTGTTCTTTCTAAGAAACGCCAAGGCGTTTATATAATATGCGAAGTTTTGGATTAGGCGTTAATTTGAGTAGGCGTTTGTTCGAGATATTTATTTCAAAATCTGTCCTATTGAACAGGCATTTTATTCGAGATAGGCTTTCATTTGAGATCGAAGATATACAGTAGGTGAAAATTCACTCCACTCTCCAACAAGATGACGAGATTTAGCCACAAATTATGAAAAAAATGGAAACTCTATCACATTAACGAGCCTCAAAATAACTGTCGAACATCATCAGTGGAGGAGTGTTTTTATAGTACAATTTTTAAAGCAAAACATTACACAAAAGGACACTTAATAATCACTGTGGAGGAGGCGTTTTTGAGCATACTCCTCCACTTACACTTATTTCGACCACTGTGAAGTGTTGTGTGATTTTATTTTATTTCTATTTATTTTATGAAATGAGATCGGCATGCAAGGCAGCAATTGCAAGCAAAATCTTACACTCTCTTCTATTCTTAAACGTCAGGATTGTTTAGTTTGCGGTTATACGTATAACCGCAAACTAAACAATCCTGACGTTTAATTGTCTGGTATTCCAGATATCAACTGCGGAGGAATGGTTATTTGATCAATTTGAATTAATAAGTGTTTTATGTTTATTTCCCCCATTTCATTTTGGAGTTTGGAGCATCACACCATAAACTCTTATTTCGACCACTACATGGAATATGGCAGACTTCTGGCAAGATCATACCTTTCTCACACTCTCACACTTTGAAGTGAAAAATATCCAATATATATATATATATGTTCCCAATTTCCTAAGGTTCTGTGTTCTATCCTTGTGGCTTAATCTAAATAATTAAAAGACTTTCTGTGAAGTTTTAATTCTTTATTATAGGCTGAATTCCCTTCAACTGTAAACACTGTATTTAGGTAAGAATTACTTTTCAGTTGTAAACTTTCTTTTTAGTTTTTATTTGCTTCTTAAAAATATTGTTGATATTTTGATTCAATTTCAGGACTGGTGATAAAATTTGCATGAATAAAGACATCATCGAACATAGCGAAAAATGTGCCATGTGTCAGGTAATAATTATTTTTGGTTTTACCCTTACTAAGTTGAATGTACAAATGATTTTGTATTTCCTGTAATTAGTGGGAAAATTATATGTCAGTAATGACAGGGTGAGCGCTAATAAATTTGTAAAAACAGAAATAAAACGAGAGCTTAATCTTAACAGAATTTCTCTTCAAATTGCAGGGATGACTTCTTTTTCTCGTTATTTTGTGAAATTTATTTTTGTAATTTTTAGGTTTTAAATTTTTTCACAGCATTTTTGCATTACATTTTAATTTTAATTTATTCTTTGGTAGTTCATGTTCGTCAACAGAATATTAACACTTTTTGTTTTCTCTTTATTAAACGTGCGCGGTATAAAAATTGGAAAAGGATTGATTTTGTTCTCTTTTTCCAATGGATTACATTTTTTGCAGGACTTAAAGACACGATGCAAGACATGACCCAAATCTGTTGTTTGCCTATTGTATTTTTTAAGCTTGAGCGTTACTTGAACCTTAATAGGACTGAGCTTTTATATCACCCTCTCCCAATCATATTAGGGTTAAAAATTTGTATCAAATATTAACCGTATATTATTAGAAGCCAATGTTTGGTTTGATTGATGTATCCTCCCTTAGTATGAACTGGCAATTGTTATCTGACACTGCTTTTTTACTTTTTCTTAATTTTTTTTTCAGGGTCCATTATTTACTTCAAATTTTAATCATAATGACGAAACAAAAAGCAACACAACCGGTATGATTTTTAAATTTTGATAATAAGGTAGAAGATTTGTATTACCGTACACTTATTCATATTCCCTTCAGTTGTTCAACATTTCTTTAAAGTCTCAAACATTTGTTCAAAGTCCTCTGTAAAGACGCTAGAACATCGTTGCAGTCGTTGTTCTAGCGTCTTTACTGCGAACTTTGAACAGGTTTTTTCTCACTGGGAGGTGTGTGTCATTGATTTAATAGTTTTATTTGCAAACATTAATACTGTCATGATTTCTATTCAAGCCTGAAAATAACTGCCGGACATCACCTGTGAAGGAGTGTTTTTAGTACAGTTTTCAGGTCTAAAGCTAAAAACTACGAAAAATCACTCCTCCACAGGTGATGTCTGGCAGTTATATTCAGGCTTGTTATTAAGAGAGACGAAAAGAAACCACCAACTAATTCTAACCTAGTGTAAAGGGTGGGGGAATTTTGATCTCGTATTTGAGGGAAGCAAAATTACTTCGCCCTCCATAACTGTTGATGGAACCATAATGTAGTGTTTCCAGGAAGTGAGGTCATCATGACAAAACAGGTGGTGCAAAAATATATTCGCTGGGACGTTTTTCAAGCAAAAATAAGAAAAAAACATTTTTGGTCAAACTTTTTATAGCACCTAGTAAATATTTGGTTGCTGAGGAAAAAATTATCCCTAGTTACCAAAACATTACAAAATGATTTTAGATACAATATATTTGGGAATCAAATCTTGATCACAACAGAAGTTATTAAAAAAAAATCCGTCCTTTTTCGGGGGGGGGGGGG
>JAULBZ010000033.1:34070-51445 GCA_032360805.1 Neoturris breviconis
TAAAAAAAAAATCCGTATTTTGGCCCCCCCCCCCCCCCCCCCCCTTCAAAAAAAAAAGAAAAAAGTTCAAAACTTGTCAATCGTAATCGATACTCTTCTAGAAACTCTTTACAGTTTTTATCACTTATAAATGTCATTGTTATTTATATTTAGGTACTTGTTGCGGTTCAAATGATGAATGTACTAATAAAAAATTTAGGTATGGACTTTTCTTTTAGACCTTCGTGTTACACTTAACCTTATGAACTAACTAATCCTTTATTTGAAATACCTCTTCTTGAAGACTATTAATAAGAAGTTTTTATGTAATACTTTAAGAGCACAAACTTTCTCGAGCACAAACTTTCGCGATTATACGGCATTTTCGCAAAAGCTTATGCTCGCGAAATATCTCAAAAAAATTCGATGCCTTCCGCGATTTTGTTTATTAAGATGACATTTAGAACCTGTTAAACCTGTAAAACAAATCTTCTTAGCAAGTTGATGTTAAATTCTTTTTTCTTCGTCACGTTCTTCTCGCGAATGTTTATGATCGCGAAATCTTTTGAATTGGCCCGATCGCGAAAGTTTATGCTCGCGAAAGTTTGTGTTCTTAAAGTAGGCTGTCGTCGAAGAAAGAACAAAGAATCACTGTTATTATTTTTAGTTTATCTTCTGCTGATGTTGAGAAGTTCCTTTGTTATGGTAAGTGTGACCGTTTCCAATTATCAGCTAATCTTCCATCGCGGGTATGATATGCTTAGAACTGGATAACTATTAAGCTATTTGATGGAAAACATTTATTCAAATTCTGATTGACTGTATTCCATGCTTCAGAAGTACTGTCATAAAGTACTAAATCACAATAATAACTGACTTGTGAGGTAGGTATTTAAGTGTTACGGTCATAGTCTAACAGTAATGTTCGAAGTCTATAGATAATATTTAAGGATAACGTTCATAGGCTAAATATTTGAGAAAATTGTTTATAGGCTAGATATTTGAGAGGCTTATTCATAGGCTAGGTATTTGAGAGGATTGTTCATAGGCTAGATATTTGAGAGAAATGTTCATAGGCTGGATATTTGAGAGGATTGTTCATAGGCTAGATATTTGAGATGAATTCTCATAGGCTAGATATTTGAGAGCGATGCTCACAGGCTGGATGTTTTAAGATATAGGCTAAACAAAACATTCGATTCATGTTTCTAGAAATTCCTTTAGTGTTTGAACTGTGGAGGAGGGATTTTCGGATATAGTTTCAGACTTTGTAATCTATGCTCAAAACTCACTCATCCACAGTGATTATTTACTTTTTTTTTCAACCACTGTATTTCTTCTTTCGTAGGTTGTAATTTGACATTTAAAGACATGGTAAGTTATTTGTTCAGAGATAATCGTCAAACATAAATAGCAAGATACGTGCCCAGGCTTCGGTTATTTTATGCTGATTGTCAGCGCATTCAAAATTCTAAGAAAAGACCGTTCGAATTTAAAAAAATATTTTGGTTTTTTATAGTATGAAAATATAACTATATATACATTCCATGACTAATTCATCGACCATGATTTCTTTGTTCCTGTGGTACGCTCTTCTTCTTGGTGATATATAGTTTCTTTAAATCCAGTAATAAGTATAAGCTTGAATATAACTATTGGAGATCGCCTGTGGAGGAGTGTTTTTAAGTATAGTTTTCAGCTTCAAAGCTGAAAACTACTAAAAAGCACTCCTCCCCAGGTGATGTCTGACAGTAGATAGGGTTAACAGGGCTTGGAATAACTGCCGGTCATTACTGTGGAAGAGAGATTTTTCAGAATATTTTCAACCAAACTAACTGAAAAATCGCTCCGCCGCAGGATGACCGGCAGTTATTTCATGCCCTGGGGTATTACTGTCGAAATAAGTTGCATCGGCAGCGTGACTTTTCTTATTGGGCCATGTTCCTGAAATGTTACCATATTGAAATTTGGTGTCAGCGTTCGAGGTGGTCCAATGTTTTCGATTCCAGCATTAGCTCAATGCTGCGTATCGGCGAAAAAGAAGTTTTCACTTTTGTTTGTGAAAGAAAGTTGTTTTGGCTATATAAATATGTTATTGTCTGTTGTTTCTTTATTTTTAAAATTTTTAACAGAAGTCGTGCTTTCTTCAAGCACTAAAAGCATATAGCAAACGTTATACGTACAGTCTATGTATATGCCCTATGCGTACAGTCTACACGTATTCCCTATACGTACAGTCTATTTATATTCCCTATGCGCACAGTCTATACATATTCACTATATGTACAGTCTATATATTTCCTATACGTACAATCTATGCATATTCCTCATACGCACAGTCTATGAATATAAAATACAGGCATATGTTGCATGCATCTCTGTTTACATTTATACAGTCTCTACTACGCCTTAGAATAATTGACTTCTTGGCGCTAAGAATGGCGGACTACTTTTAAGATCGTACCTTCGATTAAGTATATGCTCAAAAAAATACTCTTCACAGTAAATCTACCATCTTGCTCAACTCAATGACATTGTCATGGGAACCAGATATAAAAAAAAGCTATTTGATTAACGTCTGGCAGCAGTGGTCGAAATATGAGTGAATAATCACTGTGGAGAAGAGACTTTTGAGCATTGTGTATTAACATGTGCAATTTTGTGATACTCTTCTTTTTCAGAATCATCGCGTAGAATTATTACCTCATGGTATCTTAGATCGTGTATCTACTGGAGTAAAAAGGTTTGTACATCCTCACATTGGTTTGATTATTTTTCTCTCTCTACCCCTGAAAGTATAAAAAGGTTCAAAGGAATGGTTGTTATATTAAACACGGGGTGGAATTTCTAATGTTAAATCCTATCAGAGATATGTGATTACTTTCCTCCCTAAACTTGATATGAATTATCTACAGGCGTTAAAATAACTGCATGCCATTGGCTAAAAATATTCTGGATATCTCTCCTCCACAGTAATGACCGCAGTTACTTTAACCCCTGCAACAACTTGTTGCTTATATACAGAATGTGTATAGTATCTGCGATGAAGGGATGAACTTGTCTTCACAGATACTAAGTGGGCGTTTTTCTACCACTAATCAATCATCTACCACCATTATCATTATTAAATGCAACACAATAGTTTTAAACACATCATAAAACTGTTACCACATATGTCTACGAGCCCAATAATCACAGTGGAGGAGTG
Organism: Neoturris breviconis; assembly: GCA_032360805.1. NCBI lineage: Eukaryota > Metazoa > Cnidaria > Hydrozoa > Anthoathecata > Pandeidae > Neoturris > Neoturris breviconis. Next base: position 37,258 of record JAULBZ010000033.1, read on the forward strand.
ATATTTGAGCCTTAAAGCTGAGAAACCCTCCATCGAAATGATTATTTTTGCTCATATTTCGAATACTAACTTTTGCTCGTTTTCTTTGACGCTAACTATTGACAATAGTTTCTTCTTCGAATGTTTTCTTCGACAACAGTTTAAAACTACAATTCCAATAGAAGATGATTATTTTCTGCATGTAACTTTTAATCTTCTATTTCTTTCAGGAAGAAAATGAAAGACTCCATACAAGACTTTCTATTGGAATAAAAAGCAATAATTTAAAATATTAAAACGCAAAGAATCGTGAAAGTGGAAACGGTATACTGAGTTGGGAACTCTGACACTGTGGATGGATATGTCCCTGCATAATAAACATCAGCAACTTAATACTATTCATGGTGTACTTCGTATGTGTTTTACATGAATTACAGAGCTCTCAAAACAAGATATATATGAAGAATTTCTTCTATAACTACCCATTGGTCAAAAACTTGTTCAACCGTAAATGTCGAACGACGTTGTTCTAGCACCTTTACTGCGGACTTTGAACAAGTTTTTACACGTTGCTTAAGCAGTTTTAATGTTCATTTCCACATGGTAAAATATATTAACCGGGCATTAACCCTTCCTTAGTATGGTGGGGTACCCCCGGAAATTTGTTAATTCATGGGAAGGTATTAGAAGATTCAGGGGGCAAAAAGTCACAAAAGTTTGACACAGATTTTTAAAATATGTAAGAAAATAACCTTCTAAATAGTATTTTTTGTTATGTTACTTTCACAGCAAAATTTAACAATTAAGGGGGTCCACACCATACTAGTTGGCTTTTGCAGCGAATCTCTCAAATCTATCAAATACGTGTTACGTAGCAGAGATAAATGTACCAGTCTGAAGAAGGTGATTGGTTCATGCAGTCAATCAGGTGACAAGATGTCATGGATTCAACGTTTAAGATTTGTTGAGGGTTAATCCGAAGATTCTTTTAGGTCAAACTCTTATAAAACCCGTTCCTAATAAATGAAAATGGGTGGGGTTTTTTTTACCAGGCACGAGAGAGTAATTAATATGGACCCGTATTAGCCTGTATACACTGCAGTGTAATTCAGACTAACTCATACAACTCTTCCAGGCTGTCGTCCGTAAGTACGTCGTTATATTTCACACGCTCATTAAAAGTCAATACGTGCTATGAAGATCTTTTTAATCCACAGTCAATCTGTTACGTAAAGAAGTAAATCCACAGTCGATTTGTTGTGTATAGAAGCTAAGTAAATATGAGATACCGTTAGAAAAACATCTTATTTAACAGTTATTTTTAAAGTTTTGATACATCAGTAAATGCTTTTCTAAATAGCTAGGTTAAAAGTGTCGGTAAAAAGCGAATTGGTAGTTGCTAATTAAGGGATTTGAATATGTATTTTCCTAAATTAACTGGCGATTATATTTACCTTTCATTGTCACCTGATACACAATCTAACGCGAAATTATAACAATCAAATTTTCTTGTCATTGAAGAATTAGGGTTGATTTCTACTAGGTGAAAAATGCGCCGTGAATGCCAAAATGGTGTGAGGTCAATTTCTACCACCAATGGATGATTGTCTTCACTCCCGAGTATAATTCGAGTCACAAGCGTCAAAGACATTCCATTGGTAGAAACTGCGATAAAGTAGTTTGAACTTGCAAGAAGACCTTCTGCAGCAGTGTAAAAGCAAGTCGTCACTGTGTAGGTGATTTGTGAGTATGGCTTTAGGCTATAAAGTGTGAAGCAATGCTCACAGTAATTGTTTTCTCATTTTGTCGACTGGATATGGTAAATTACATAGAAAACAGTAGACCGTCATAAATTTAGAGTTATAGAAACAATGATATGGAAGGTCATGCTTTTAGAGGCAGAACTATTAAATTATAGGTGAAGAAGTCATGGGGAAAATCAATACAGATAAAATAATATGCTGGTATTATTCCTCTCTTCGTAAATATTAACCTTTCGCATTATAAAATCTTTCTCGTATTTCTTATATCTACATACCAAAATGTCACTCTTGTAATATAGTACTACAAGCAAGGTCATATATATTTGGTAAAAAGGGAAATTCGTGCAAAAATTCGGAATTTCAACTGGTGATCGGAATGAAAGTTCGAATTTGTTCCAAGAGCCTGAGGGCTGCTAGAATCAAGATAATTTGTCGAAATTGTAAAAAAAGACCTAAGATCCTAAGTCTTAAGTCTACTAGATCAATCTCAAGGGACTTCTCATGGTTATTTTTCACACTTTTGCTTTACTTGTGGTTTATATTACCCCTTAAAATGTTATCATGATAAAAATTCATGATTTTTAATAATTTTTAATGGCACCAATCTTATTAACTTAAAACATCACATTTTTTTTTGCTAGCACGCTAAATTCAAACATTTGTATTCACCTTATCGGGAAACAAAGTCGTGGAAAATATTCGTGATTGAACAGAATTAGAAATCCATTTAAATGCTCATAAAGGAAAACAGCAATAAACGTGTTGATATTTTGTTGAATAAGATTTGAACTTTATATTTAGCGAAGTTATATCATGGTAAATTTTGATTCTTGAAAGAAAAAAAATGGATAAAGCTACAGGTCGAGGAAATATTTTAGTCGGGGTAAATATATCAAGTAATGGTCCATAAAAGGTTTGGAAATAGTCCCTTAATTTATTTGCGTTACTTTTAGTTTTGTTCCTCTTATGTTTTGCGCCCCATTTAAGTCCCAATATTACGGCACACTCAACAATATGTAATTTTGGTGCACCAGAAAATGAAAAATACAGATCGACCTCGTAACTCTGTTAAACAAAGCATCGCACCGTCACAATAAAATACCCATAATCATAAACTTTAAGCTAACCTCTTTTATTGTATATCTCTTGCTTCAAAAAAATATTTCTTACTTCGATCCTGTACTCTTCGTGCACTCTATTCGTGCTCTATTAGTGCACTATTACTTTCCCCCGTATGTTTTTTCATTTTGTTCGAACATAATCGTTTAGTTTAACAGTCTATCTGTTTTTCTTCTACTTTATATTTGAACGGTAATCCTTGTCACACTTGTGTTAGCCTTGTCATTAATATATTTTATACATGATTTTATCAAGTTTAAAAACTAACAGGGAAAAACTTGTTTAAAGTCCGCAGTATAGAGGATAGAACGTCTTCAACGTTTTTCTAGCGTCTTCACTACGGAATTTGAACAAGTTTTTGCTCACTGGGAGAAGGGTTAGTGAAAACCTTGGTCTCAGTCTCTGATGCGTATTTATGAAATTTCATCGCGTATAAATTACATCAAGGTCTATCTCCAACTTGGGAGCCAGGTTTCTTTTTTTGTTTAGGCGTCAAAATATACGAGATCTTTGGAATGGGGTTGTAATTATCTCAATACGACGTTGAACTTAACCCTGTCATACTTTGAGTCGGTATTCCATTTTTAATATCATCTTGTTGAACCCCCTTCGATAACAAATATTCAGCTACTTCATAGTTTCCAGAACTAACCGCTAGTTGTAATGGACTTCGACCATCTTTTGTTTTAATCAAAAAACTCGCTCCTGCATCCAGTAGCATTATAACTATAGTTAAATTTCCAACGATGCATGCTTGATGCAATGCCGTCATTCCATCCGTTGACATATTATTAATATTTAAGGTTTTATCGCTGTCATCTTGATCCAAAACACGTTCAAGTGTCGGTATATCTTCGCTAAACACTGCATTGTGGAGTAGATAATGAATATCTGCAGTCGAGCGACTTCTACTCATATGTATGATACGGACAGTTGATGGAGAATTGCTTTCTATATTTTCTAACTCAGATGGTTCTATCTCATCATAATCAATCGATATCAAAGGAGTTGCTGATTGAAATGAGCGCGCTTTCTTTTTGTTTTTAAATCTTTCTCGACGATCTATTACACCACCTGATGCTGTCGCCATACTTAAATCTTGTTCAATGTAAATAATTCTTAACGTTAAGTGTTACTTTCACGAAACCTATAACACACACGTTTCATCTTTTGGCTATACATACATGAATATATTGATCCCGCCTTAACTATTGCGAGAAGTCAACATTACTTCTAAGTAGTATAGCTTACGTTTCTTTTCTAGATAGAATATCACGTGAAATAACATGAGTATTGTTTATAAATTTGTGACCCACACTTGAACTAGTTACCAGCTTCTTATACTTTTGTTTTGAATACAAACTAGTTACCAACTTCTTATACTTTTGTTTTGAAGCTGCTACTTGTGTTATCTGGATACACTTATATTCCAGTTTCATTCTGACTCCTTTCTATAAATCTAATCAAGGATCTATTCAATTATGGTTTAGAAAATGTCTGGTAACTAGATTGTTTTTGTTAAGTTCAAACTTGAATTTCAAATATCTGCAGAATTACTTTGTTATTATGATGGCTTAATGACGTCACAATCATTATAGTTATTCCCATTGTTAATTATCCTTCTGGAGACCTCCACATACCGTACAAGTAGTAATTATGCGTAGTAAAAATATTCGTTGGGAAGAAATCTGTTCGCAGCGGTAGTAGACCTCTGATCTACAGGGAGAACGAAACAGGCTACTGTACAGAATGACTATACAGTGCGCCGAATATAATCAAGTGCCGTTTTAAACAGTATTCTTTATTTTTTAAAAAATAATGCTTTTTTAGTCTACATTGTATTGAAAAAAAATCACTCTCCAATGGAGAGAATGTTTTCTATTTCAGTTTTATCGATTGTGTACACATATTTAGCTTTAATGTTATATTAGGAGTACATATATGCGCGGGCAGTATTAGGGGAAGCTATTACTAGTTTAAAATATGCTTGATTCGATTCTTCAAATGCGGCCTAATAATTAATAAGGGTACCAAAGCTACCTTGAAAAAGAAATTATTATTTTACTGTGAGATCTGGAAGAATCTAACTTGGTCTGTGGAAGAGGCTAAACCAACCAATTATCACTATTCTTACGCGGCGTTTGCACGTACGTCCGCACAATATTTGATATTTGAAAGCCGATTTCGCGGAACTTATTTTCGCATTTTGAGGTCGAAATTTACTTTGGAAAAGTATAAAAAGCAGTCAATATCTGTTTCAAAAGTTTTTACACTACTAAACTACAAACGCAGTACTGGTTTACTGCTTTCTTTTTAATTTCTTTCATTACCGAAACATCAAAAAAGAGGAAAAAACATCACTGCTTTGTAAAGATACCACGGAAGTATTATTTGGTACCGTATAGCATCTTTCAATATCTTTTTATAAAACGTTTTCCTGTTTAAACTGAATAAACAAAAATGTAGTTTTTCGGTGCTTACGAACGATAACAGCAACAAAAATACAAAGATTTTTTTTTAAAAACATCCGAAATTATTCAGTTTTTCGCGGAATTTATTTTCGCGAATTGCAGGTTGAGCTTTGATTTCGCGAATCCGGGGCAAATTCGCGAAAATTTCTTCGCGAAAATTTCTTCTTTTAAGGTAACATATCTTATCGAGGAAATTACGGTAAATGATTCAATTAACACCCTAGAAGATAATAAAATTTATAGTTATAGGGTGGGCGTTAATTAGAAAGGAAGTTAAGAATGATGAGGGCGTTAATGAAATGTTTTTACGTTTTAGAGGGCGCGTTAATTGGGAAGGGGCGATAGATTTTTCGTATAAGATTTTCAAAACAACCTAAGATTTTTCTGGTTTCAGAAAAAAAAAAGAAAAAGGTCGAGAGAACAAAATTTACGAAGAGCTTATTATCTAACAGTAAATCACTAACTTATATTAAATTAAGAAATATCTGTTGAAATTATCTGCATTTCCAAAAACATACAAGCAAAGTAAACAAAACAATTAAGGCGGACCTTCACCAGGCGTTTGTTCGAATTCTAAATGACATCCTTTCAGGTGACGTCGCTTTCAACCAATGTAATGACTTCCTTTAAAATTCGCGCCAACATATTCGCCTAGTGGAGGTCTGCCTTTAGGGATCGTCTCTAATGTAATAACTGCGGAGAAGAGTACTGCGTCAACGATCTTACAATTGATTGGTTTCTTTGTACGGAAGGAACCAATCAATTGCAAGCTCATTGACATAACACTCTTCAGATTCATTTTTTTAAATTAAGCGAATAAATTGAGATTCTCTCAATATATCCAAAAACGTAAATCTAGTTTCAAAATTTAAAAATATTGGAATAACTTTGTTCCTAGGATAATGTGAAAGAAGGTTGTCACAAAGAGAATGAATATCAAAAATATAGAGTGCGGACTTTGAACAAGTCCTTACCAAATGAGTATCTGCAGAGAACTGAAACTGCAAAGAAGAATCTTCCGATTGTTGCTAAGAAACTAAATTTTCTTCCAGCGAAAATGTTAACGACAAATTAGGTGATTCTTTAGTGCAGTATGTTTCTATACTCGTAGAGATTGCTCAATAAGCTCGTGAAAAGTGCTATTCTGGAAGAGAATGTTATCAACACTCTCCCACACACCAAATTAAAGTAACCTAAAGTTAATTTTTCGTCGTGACATATTTCATAGATTGACGTTTTTTGGTCTTTTTCGCGAAAACAAACACTTGCAATATAAGGAACTATCACAAAATTACGCTCCAAAGCCAACTTCTTTGGTAGGGTTAAATCAACGTAAAATTGACAAAATTCAACAAATATGAATCCGTACAGAAGTGTGTTAGGTCAACGGTACGAAGAAACCAATCCATTGCAAGATCGTTGACTCAGTCCTCTGTATGGTTTGTTTTGACACTCCTCCACCATTATTGATCATATTCTCTCTTTTGCAGTTAGGGGAGGTTGTTTTTCCGCAAGCATAAATCTCCAGCTATTGGTTAATTATGATGTAATGATAGTTTTGAAAGCTTTAAATTTAAAAAAGCCGCGATATAATTACCATTTAATTAGTCTCTAATGATTAATATAATTAATGTTTGGTTTGTTGATACTTAAGTTACTATGTGACGTAATTATCTATTATATATTTATGCAATTATATTCTATACATATTTTAAATAAAATGCCGTAATTATCGTATCCGCCTACAACTATTTACACCAAGAAGAGGTGTGACCGCAGGGGTGGAACTATCTACCTTCTATCAAGGATAGGGATGGCAAGTAGCCATCTAGCCCTTGTACTAGAGTTTCTTGACTAGCCATAATACCTCGGTTTACTGATTAGCCCTAATACTGAGGTTGACTGATTAGCTCTAATGCTAGGGTTTACTGATTAGTTCTATTCCTAGGGTTTACTGATTAGCCCTAATACTAGGGTTTTACTGATTAGCCCTAATACTTAGTTTTACTAATTAGCCCTAATAATAACTGTATCAATTGGGTAAGAGTTAGGGTTGTTGTTAGGTTATTAATTAAAGCAAAAATATAAGAGCTTGGAAACGAGATTGATGTGATTAATGTTTTATATTACATCATTATTATGCTTGCGAAAAAACAACTGCCAGGTTGAGACCACGAAATTTATCTTAGTAAACCAATAAACGTATGCCAGTAAAGTAGAGTCAATTCTTACCAATGGAATGTCCTCTTTTGGCTTTCACAGCACATATTTCACTGAGTAGAATTCAACCTTTATAGTAGCATTTGCACTACTTTACTGACATACATGTTAACCTTTAGTAGCATTTGCTTTACTGGCATACATGTTGTTTACCGGTTTATAAGTGTAGCGGTCGCAAAAGAGAGAATCAATAACAGTGGAGGAGTATCAATATTAATCCTACAGAGGAGGGTGCTAACGATCTTGTAATGGATTGGTTTCTTCGTACCATGAATTGGTCTCTTCATACCGAAGAAACCAATCCATTGCAAGTTCGTTGACCTAACACACTTCTGTGTGGATTCATATAAAAAATACAAAACATGGAAAGAACGACATGAACTTCAACTAAGCTATCACAGTAAAAGTTGTTAGTCGTTACATAGATTCAAATTCTCTACAAAAAAGCAAACATTACTACCAGCAATGCAGGTAAATTATAAATATGATAGAAAATATAGAGATATTCGAAACATATCTGTTACGTTAATTGTAGGGGAGGGGTTGAAAAAAAGTTCTAGAAATTATTGCTTTTACTGGTTTATATGGGTGCTTCTAATAAATTGGATTGGTTGGTATATTTTTGTATAATAATACATTGTGTGTGTGTGTGTGTGGGAAGGGGGGGGATTAATTGAATTGGGTGTTTTTTTTAACCCTTCCCACAGATGTTATTTTCGAATATTTCTTGCTAATTGTCTCTTTGTAATAATGAACTATACATGCCACGGTCCCACATAAGTACTGATGTGGAGTATATTGTTAGATTGTGAAATAATGCACTTCCCCACAAAACATTGGAATCATTCATCCATTTGTTCTTCTGATTGTATAAAAAAGAAACATAAAGAATTCAACATTGACTAGTATTCCGGCACATTATACTCAGTTTTAACTGGCTGTTGTGGTGGAACGCCAAAAGGTTGTTCTGGGACACCAAATGGTTGTTGCTGGTACGATGGAGCGGCTATTCCGTCTTCTTCACCAGGATGCGGGAAAGAAGCATAAGGCGACTTTCCATATTCTCGTTCAGAACTATGTGCGCCTTGGTATTCTTGTCCAGCATCAGCATAACCATCGGCTTGTTTGTAACGTTGGTATGATAATAAAGTTAACCCCACCTACAGAAATAAGTTTTGAAGAAATTAATCTAGCATAATTATTCGATTTAGTGTCGCAAAATCAAAAGAACATTTGACGATCTTAAATACTTAGTTATTTACATTCTATAAAAATACTTTTGGACCTCGAAAAAACAATAAATACAGAAAATTTGCTACAAAATGAATAAATGCAGCTATATTTTTTGCGCGTGGGTGATGCCTAAAAATCAAGTTTAACTACCGTAACATGTGTAATATTTGGTTTACTCATGTGGGGAATTACTTAACCCTATAGAACATGTGTGAAGCTGTGTAAGTGAGGCAATGCTGAAACCATGAACAGGAACATAATTGAGACACACAAAGTGGTATCATAAAATCAAAATACTAGGACACACACTCCATCTAGAGATCTTATAATCCTTATAAACAATAACCCACCGATATCTAATAATCTGGAAAAATTCAACCAAAATATTTGACATTTTAGTACTGGATATACGAACAAATAATCAGTGTAGAAAATTTATCTTGAGCACATCTTCAGCCTTTGTAGTCCATGCTTAAAAGTAACTCTTTCGTAGTGCTTATTTGCTCTTATTTTTAAACATTATAAAACTATGAAAGTACTGACTTACCCAAGTAAATATAGAAAAGAATGAGAAACTACAGCTTGACTTACTTACCCAAGTAAATATAGAAAAGAATGGCTTGACTTACCCAAGTAAATATAGAAAAGAATGAGAAAGCAATAGCTGCTCTAGCATGATTAGTTTGATTTTGTGATTTGATATCAGCTTTTCGCCACTGATCGGCAAGGAAACAGAAACCAACAAACCATAGAAATGCCCACAGTGCAGAAAATCCTAAATCTGCCATAACAAGGTGGCGTCTTGTTTCTGAAGTACTTATTGAATTAAATTGTGCATCAACAGCAAGAAATAACAGACATGCTAAGAACGCCAACACACCAATAGCAACACCATAATGGCAAGCATCTTGATTTTTGTTAAAAATACAATGATTAGATTGTTTATCGTAACCAGCAGCAGATATACACCCAAATACAACAATGGCGAACAGCTAAAGAAAATAAATATATAGTTTTTCAAGTTAACTGAAACTTTATGCAGGAAATATCTTAGTTAGTGACTTCGTCAGGCGCCACCATGGTTTATGGGCCCTAAATCGCCGGAAAATAGCCTTTTGTATCTTAGCTGCGTTGCGCTGGAGTCGCCATCTTGAGTTTGTTTACGATTTTACAATAGCGCCGCATCTAACACCTTTAAGTTAGCCTATCTACCAATCTACAAGCAAATCCAGGCTAATAAATTTAGTCATAAGCTGAAATCTCTTCTCCTTTGATGGCGTTCTATTTTGATTTGCAAACGAGTAACAACGGTCAAGTTGATTATTGTTTTGTAACATAAAGACAATATTCGTTGAAATGCAGGAAATACCGAAGTTAAGGAAATGGGTGCGTGATGCGGAGAGTCAAACAAAATGTGGGAAATTACGGTAATTGCGAGAAACTTGGTAGGTCTATGACAATAGCAAACAAGCAGCTAAAAACAAATAACAAATACACAGTAAACTGTTCAACGGATGACAGGGAGAGACTGCATGTTATTAAATGTGTAGTTTTATAATTGTGAAAAAGAGCCAGGTTTCACTCAGTGACGTATACAGACATATATTGTCAGTGAGTTCTAATTGGTTTAGTTAACTCCAGGGCAGCAAAGCTTGATTGGCTAGCATAAATTCAACATTTCAAACCGAAAACGGTTAGATAACATAAGTGTCTACCATTTTTAAAGGGATGCGTAACTATTTCACAAATTCAATTCAATTATATAATTTATTTTCTAAATTTATGTGCTCTATCAGAACACCCATTTGTTTTTACTTTGTGTAAGCAAATTTTAAGTATTCGTTAATGGTCGAATGTTTTGGCATGGATCATAGCTCTTGTAAAACTTTCTCCTATGTGACACAAAGAGGAATAATACAATGGCTACAATTGCAGTGATAGTTCATACGAATTGAATAGGTTCAAGATTCTGGAAGCATAGACTTGTTCTCAGTGGATCTTCAAACTTAAAAAAATCGACAAAAATAAACTTTAAAATGGCTGAATCAAAATCCAACATTTAATGAAAGTCAGAAGTGGACTAAATCTGGCAAATTTGCCAGTGCGATCAATCACACACCTTGGAATCGTTATGTGTATGGGTGCATGGAATCGCACACCCCTAGTGGCAAGACCTGCAATGATATCAAAAAACTAAATGATGCCCAATATGTTAAAAACTTTTTCTCCCTTTTTCTACTCGTTACTACGATCAACTGCACCTGTCATCATGAAATATGTCATCAATTTAGTTCTTCGTAAATCTTCACATGTTAGGTGCTTTTGATTCATACAATGTCTCCCTAGGTATCACTAATTTGATGTGTAGACTGTGATTTTGACTAACATTTCTACCATAAGTATCACTTTAGACTCGTGTATCTTCCGCAGCGTATAACTAAAATGACGTCTGGAATGTAACTTTCTCCTACTCCGAAGTCATGTAAAAATCCATGTATGCGTAGTAGAAAAGTAGAAAACTGAAGATTTTTTTCGAAAAAAGACACTAGGGAATAGTGTCCGTCTAAGTAGGCTAATCTAAGAAAATCATAAGATAAAACGGGAATCAAGCGAAAGAAAATTGGAATTCAAACAGTTGTTTGATCCAGATCTATTGTGCTTTTAACTTGCGTACCTCAGCAGTTGCTCTTAGTAAGGGACCATCTCAAAATTTTGGTCCAAAATATTTTGTAAGGTTGAAATCAACCAAAATTAACAAAATTCAACAATCAAAGGTACGGTCTTGAAAGTAGCCACCAAACAATGTGAAAGTTAAACCTAAGCACATAAATATGATTTGCATACACACATATACAGTGTTTGAAATATATCTTTATTAAGATGCTAGGGTTTCAGGTCAAATAAACAATTGGAACACCTTTATCAAGGTAAAATTATAACAAACCACTGTGGAGGAGAGTAGCGAAATTTCAATTTAAAAACTTAAGCAATGCTCAAAAATCACTCCACAGTGGATATGAATTGCATACCCACATTATTATACATAGTAGCGTTATGTACACACCAACTAAAAAAATCAACATTTGTCATACACTCATGATAGTAATTAAATATTTTACGACCCAAAAATGGATACACATTAATATTTATTTCAAAATTGAAGAAGAAGCTTTCCAAAATCAAAATGGAGACTTAAATTCCTAAATTTCTTTAAAAAAAAATTCTTATCATTGATGAAGAAGTTTCCCCAACATACAAAATATCTGTCATAAGTCTCTACTTCTCCCCTTATCATTTCGGTGTAATATTGCGTAATGTTAAAAAAAAAATTAAGTTTGCACTTTTGAAATAAAAAACTTTTTTGCTGATACTCAGTCCCAAATTGACGAAATTAAAAAATAATCCACTCAGGACCAAGTGGTCGAAATCAAGCGAATCCTTCTAGAATATCGCCATGGATGCTGGTACTGAATTTCAAAGTGCTAGCACTTTGGGAACATGGTCAATTTAGAAAAGCGTGATGCCACCGCAGTCGCAAAGTGATAGTAATAGCCCATCCAAACTTTGTTTAGTGTGCTAAAAATAAATCTGTGCAAAAATGTGTTAGGTCAATAAGCCTGAATGGATTGGTTTCTCTAGTACGAAAAAAACAATCCATTGCAAGATCATGGACTCTCAACACTCTTCTCAGTCGATTTTTTTTTTTTTTTTTTTTGAGATGGACCCTAAGAAGTAGTGAGAAGTAGTGAGTTTTCTTCATTTTACGCTAAACAGAAAATCATTTTTATCATGGCCTTACCGAGATTCGGTACCCTCGTTACTGACCTGCCTATAGCAGATAAAGTCTGTTAAAAATATTAAGCAAGACAAAAATATTTTGTCGGCGCTCCCTGCTCACTATGTATAACAACACCGACAAAGGAAGTGAAGTACTGTTATGTGCGACATGTGCAAAAAGCAGATATTCCAACCTAAGGGATCCTAATATCGGGAGGTGAACTAAATATAGTAACTCCCTATGATGGTTGGTGCGCTCTAAGAAATGTCTACTCCAGTCTATTTTTTTATTTTTGTCTTATTATTTATTGATTGATTCGATGAAGATCCGACAGTGCAAAGGGTCGTGATGAAGGTAACCGAGGCTCTGGTTTGAGAAACCAGAGATCCTTGGCTCATGAAGAACTGTTGAAATTTTTGCTAACATTGTTCACCAATAGACAAACAAATGTAAAACTTACAAACTTTAAAAAAAATCGTATTCCAAAGCAATTCCAGGCAAAATCCGGCAAAGTTCTGTGCTTTAATATTACGAATTAAATTGATCTACTTTGGAAGTCCCGTTATTATATGATATGACCCGGAAAAAATATAGAAATTTCCTGGCCTTTGCTTTTGGCACCCTCGTAAAAAGACACGCTGACGCTGACATATCCTGCTTTTGGCTCTTGCCTACCTCAATAAGAAAAACAACGAAAGAATCAGTCTAGTGTCTAGCTCTAGGCTAGCTACACACACATCACCTTCACTTTCAATTTGGGTTTCAATTTGCCTGTCGAAATTTCGCAAGAAGGACCTCCAGGAGAAGGGAATGCCTAAATACATATCTGGCCGAAGTTAAAAATTATAAAACCTTACTATACTAAGGAGACGACATATCGTTTGCGGGCGTTTAATAAATTCTACAAAATCAAAATCTCTTCCTGCATAAGCTCCGCCATAGCTCTGTCCTTGACCTTCCATTTTGAAATGTTCCAAATGTTTTGGAGGGAGGAAAATACGTCATTATTAGCCAATCAATAAATCAATAAATCAAAAAAAAGAATTCGTGCGTTCGTGTGTTCTTCACGTGACATTGTTTTGATGATGCTGAAGGAAAAAAAATCTTCGCAACCTCGCAACCATACGTAGGTTATCACACGGTCTATCACCACCCTATCACAAATCAATGAATATACTGTTTAAATACATATTCATATATATTTTGTGCGTCCCGTATATTGTAATCGTTCAAGGGTGGCCATACACCCTTTGCCTTAGCTTCATGCTACTAATTAGATGCGGTCTCCCTCTTCAATTACAGTATATTTGTTATAATTTTGTTTCCCTTTTGGGCTTGCCATTATTCTTCTTTTTACTATTGTAACTGCTATTGATAAATAAAATATCTTATCTTATCTATCTTATCGTGCACAAATGTACTAGTAATTTAAGGATTGCAGAGCGTGGGTGTACCGACCACTAGCTATATGTTCGCTAGTCTGACAGAGCCAAACTGTACGGGAGTTTTCGACTATATTTACCTTCTATCGTTCTCTTGAAATATTTTTATTTTTGTATCTGTGATATATCTCCCCAACAGTCTGAGGAAACCAACGGGAAAAAATACGATCTACGAATCTATTG
>JAULBZ010000034.1:0-51005 GCA_032360805.1 Neoturris breviconis
ATTGATTAAAGTCGTAGGAAATTATGTATTTTCTATGCTCACTGTGTGGCAGCCATCTTGTTTGGCCAAACATTTTCAGTGGATTTCCATTCCATTTCAGAGAAAAGAATTGCTTATTTTGCCTCTTCTTGAGATTTTTAGACTCTAAAATTGTGTGACTATGTTCAGTGCGTGTCACTTATCCATTTGACATGGCTATTGAAAATTTGACCAAAAAAGGTGATTATGTACCTTTTAAGGTGTACATTATGTTAGATCCCAATAAAAATTAATTCACTTATGTATAGTTAGATCATATGCTATTCATATTTTTATTGTATATATCGTTCTTGCATCTTGATTTTGTTAGCCAAGACTTACGCCAAACATATATATATGAATATTCAATGATGCCAACCCAATAGAGGTAATGGTAATTAAAACAAATAAACATTTCTTTATGGGCTGTTGTTCTTACTTTCTTGTAGTGCTGGCAGCAATGTGTTGCTTTTATTATACAGTAGATTACACTCTCCTACGCATAGGCTGGGCGCGCGAAAAGGCGAAAAAGAGGGCACGAGGGCAGCGCCCGAGCCTCTGCCATTTTTTTTCCCGCCCGATAAAGAAAACAAAATACCACGCATATTGTCTATCCCGGAGAAAGTGCAGTAGAGGTGGTTTACCGAATATTTTGAAACTTGGTGGCATATACCATATACAAAATGGTGGTTTTTAAAAACGAAAGTGGATCTGGACTTATATATATATATCTGTCTATAAAACATATATTATATACGTTAATGTACACATAACAATGCACTGTACTGTGTGTGAGAGAATATGCTGTAGGGCATGACTGATTGTAGAAGTTTAGCTGGCTATAATGTTTAATCACAGGTAGACATATGGACCAAATTGATCCTCTTATATCCTGCCTTTTCCTTTTTACCTATCTCGTATTTATCCCCCCCCCCCTTCTTCATGGTTTCAAACGAAAGAAAACCCATGGCTAATACGGTTAAATCGATTAATTGAAAGAAGTTTAGTTTTGGAAGCATGGAAAGTAACATTTATTGCTCATTCAACAGCAGTACGTAGATCAACCTCAAGCTCACCAGCCATTCAACAGCAGTACGTAGATCAACCTCAAGCTCACCAGCCATTCAACAGCAGTACGTAGATCAACCTCAAGCTTAGCAGCCATTTCAACGTTGTCAAAGTCACCATTGGACTTTCTCAGACACAAATATAGTGTGTCATCAGCATACATAGCTAATTTACTTGTAGAATAACCAGTTAAAACATTAAAACATCCGCAGTGAATCTACTGGAACGAAAACCGTAATGAAAATCTGAGAAAAGATTAAGATTGATTACCAAAAGATCTGTTAATAGAAGATTCAAAAACTTTATCAATGATAAACCTATAGGATCATAATTGCGAGGATCGGATCTCTCACCGGAATCTTTGAAAACAGCAATGACATAAGGAAACTTTCAGCAAGAGGAATAACAAGACTCAGTAGCACACTTGACAAATAATTTGGAGAGAATTGTAGAAAGTTCAGGAGAATACTTCTGAAGAATGATAACAGGAACATCATCAGGACCAGTGGCCTTTGATGGGTCAAGCCCAGCAATCAAAGTAGCAACCTTTGTAGAAGTAGTAAGTTATCAAGATGTGAGTTTATCCTAAGTGGAAATTCAGACAGATGATGACAATTGCAAAAAGCTCAGCTTTATCTTTAGAGGATGTACGAACCTTAGGGCCCTTGAATAAAGGTGGGATCGAAGATTTCCCTTTGTTAGCAAAGGTATTGTATTTCTATGCGGCGATGGTCGGATAGTCGGATGGGAGGAAGAACCACTGAACTGATGTGGATTCTCTAAGGACATTAAACTTCCGATTACTTACTTAATCACTTACCTACTTACTTGTAGATTTGCCAGAAATCGCGATAGCCACACTGACAGTTTTAGGGGAGTCATTATGATTCCTCAAAGGAAGTCATTACATCATGATACTCGCAGGGAGTAAAGCTGTAGAGGGAGTTATTTTATTTTTAATGGGAGTCATTTAAATTTGGACGGAAATGACTCCCTTAAAAATCGTCTGTTTTACAAATTAGATGACTTCCTAATGAAGTCATAGCTCCCACTATTACACTCTTAGGGAAACAAATATAGAGGAGGCTCAAAGATTTGTTTGTACGTTCATGGATTGTTGGTATTATTAAATCTTACCTCGATGAAGGAGAGTGAGATTTGTTAAAATGCATACTGTGGATCCGGAAAATGTTAACAAAGTTCCTAACCTAACCTACAACCATTTATATGGGACATTTTACGAATTTCAACGGACCATACACATGAGTAAGAGATAAGTCTGGAAAATGACCATTAGGAGTCGCTAGAGATTTATCTCAGTGATGATTTATCGATAAGTCTGAATAATGACCACGAGGAGTCGCTAGAGATTTATCACAGTGATTTATTGAGTAGACTTAGGGCTTAGGATCTTAGGTCTTTTTGCAAAGATAGTTGAAACAATATCAAAACAACGTCGTTTTGTCTTTGATCCTACGTTTTGTGTCCATCATTTATAATAACTTATTTATGTTAAGTTATTAGCATAGCAAAAGTATATATTTTTAAAACAGTCTATTTATTGCTTGTATTTTCAAATAGAATTGTTCATTGTACATACAAACACCTAATATAGAATCATTATTTATGCTTATTAACCCAGTGGTCAAACACTAGTTCAAAGTCCGCAGTAAAGCCGCTAAAACTACCTTGCAAACGAAAAAGTCTTTGTCCACTGGAAAGTATGAATAAATTTACGTTAATGATGGACAATAATTTGCAATAATAATGCTTTTCTTGTGTCTCTATTGTGGACTTTGAACAAATTTTTGCCGACTGAGATTGTCTTTATTGTTGTGTCTAGTAAAGAAACATCTAAACATTTCTTAAGTTTTGTATATGGGCTTGAAGTAAATGTCATCACATCTCGTTTCTACAGTGAGCTGGCCATGTCGTCTTGATTATGTTATTCGTATACATATTTTGCAGATATATTTAATACCTTAATTGTATAATATTTTCTATTTTGATTTATAACTTATACTGTTCTCCAGCCGGCAAAAACTTGTTAAAATCCGCAGTAAAGACATTGGTACAACGTTTTCAACGCAGTTTTAACCCTATCCAAACCGGGCTTTTTGGGCCCTGAATAGCCGGGGGGCACAAAGTAACTTTTGATCGAACCTTGCTGTAAAACTTTCCAGAAAGTTAGTACAACACTTAATTAACATTTTAGGAAAATAATTTCGTTCATGACATCATTACTCACGATAACGTCATAAGAAAACAGGTAGTGCAGAAAATAATAATTTTAGGCGAAAATATATACCAAAATGAACTATATATCAAAATGATTTGCAAACCAAAATAATAAGAAGAAAGTGTTTTTCGAATTTTTTTTAACACCTGTCAAAATTAGAGAAAAATTATCCCTAGATGGCAAAAAAAATTATCAAAATGATAAATTGTAGTCATATAAGCCATTCATTTAAAAGTACTTTGTCCCCCCTCTCCTACCATATGACCTGAATAGGGCTAATGTGTTCACTGCTGATTTTGAACAAGTTTTTGTCCATTGGGTTACACCTTTTTGTGTAAGCAATAATCAAAAAAACTAGTTTCTTTGCATGATATCTACATACCAAATAGAAACAACAAACTTTCAATAGAGTAGTAATTTATTAGCATCAAGTTATCCGACTCAAGAACCCTTCTGTCTGCCGATTTTACAACAACAATATATATATATTAATATAAAATTTTAAACGTTGGTATATATTTTTGGTTAGTATGCCAGAATAAAAATCTATGAGCAAAACTTTATTGGACTTAATTTTTGGCGGACTTATTGCGCCAATTTTAGAACATTTGACACAATAAGTCCGACAAGAGTTACTTTAACGACCATGAAACTGCCCACTCACATTTAAACTTAAACGTAAACGTAAAGTCACCAAGGTTTATTTTCTACTTCTTATCCAACGCAATATTCAGTCCACTTTGTTTAGTGATCTGCATACTATCTTAAAGGAAGAAATTGTCATGATTGAATAGTTGAAAAGGACAAATATTCGTTTTTCTAGCTTAATTCTTGTGATAAACCATCGAAAGTTTTTCTAGCTTAATTCTTGTGATAAACCAT
Source organism: Neoturris breviconis (assembly GCA_032360805.1). Taxonomy (NCBI): domain Eukaryota; kingdom Metazoa; phylum Cnidaria; class Hydrozoa; order Anthoathecata; family Pandeidae; genus Neoturris; species Neoturris breviconis. Next base: position 4,208 of record JAULBZ010000034.1, read on the forward strand.
CGAAAGTTTTTCTAGCTTAATTCTTGTAATAAACCATCGAAGATATTATAAACGTTGCGGAATTTATTTTTTTGCGATTGACTCGTTTTGCAAATTTCGAGGAATTTATTTCACGAATTATGGGCGATTTCTTCCCTTAAGGCTGAAATACGCGATCATTTCTTTCATCATTTAAGATGATGTGAACACGTGACTACATGAATCATTTAAGAATCTTCTCTTCTTCAGTTAAATGATACGGGAAAGAGAGTCGTACGGGAATGAAGTCAGTATAGTGCTAAATCAAATGATACGGCGAAAGACAGTAAATTGGAAAAGACTCCCAAAAGAGGCTCAAAAATGAGACGTCATATGAGCTACTAATGACGTCATTAAATCAAAAATATTTATAGCAAAGATTTTGTATGGAGTTTTTCTATACATCTACCAAGGTTTACGCTAAAAGTATCAGTGGTTCGGAAATAAAAGACCACGTACATTTTACAATATTTTACACTATTGGTGACGTCATAGCAGGTATCGGTGACATCACCAAATCACCAAATATTTATATCAAAACTGTTTATATTGACGTTACTAAGTTTCATGCCATAAGTATTAGTGGTTTGGAAATAAACGTCCGTGTCATTCAAAGCATTTTTCATCATTGATGACGTCATAGTAGGTATCAGTGACGTCATTAAGTCAAATATTTTTGGTCAAAGTGTTCGTATTGAGTTGTTCTACAAGTCTATCAAGTTTTATGTCATAAGCATAGCGGTTCGGGAAAAACTTTATGCCACAGGGCTACACCAGCCAAAAACAGCCCAGTTTTAATATTGTTAAGGGAGTCGATAAATAATGGTGACCTTTGGGGAGTCACTAAGTACAAATATCATGAAAAATAAAAGGGAATCATTCATGGAAAGGAGAAGTTTATGAGAGTCAAAAATGAAACCCCTAAGAGAGTCTGAATGACTCTACTATGACGCCATTAAGTCTGTAACGTAGTCACTCTTGGTACAATAAGTAAGCAACTGCTTCCTAAATAAATGGCTTTCGGCAATTCTATGGATGCACTGATGCAATATTTCCAATTAAATCCAACCACATCTAGTACCAACTCCACTAACCAAATCATCTGCATATTCTAGCCATGGACAGTACCAACTCCACTAACCAAATCATCTGCATATTCTAGCCATAGACAGTACCAACTCCACTAACCAAATCATCTGCATATTCTAGCCATGGATAGTTTTAACTCCACTAACCACATCATCTGCATATTCTAGCCATGGACAGTACCAACTCCACTAACCAAATCATCTGTATATTCTAGTTGGTTTCTATCCATGACTAGAATATGCACATGATTTGGTTTTGATAGCTGACTCAGCAACTAAACTTCAAAGTGCAGCAGATCTACTAATTATCCAATCTACATTATAAACCACCTTCCTCTCCTTCGATGATGATTGATTGTATGTACACAGCAATTATGCAAAACATTGATATTGGAGTTGCTGAGGTGGGAAGGATGATGGCATGTCCACGATTTATGTCCACCATTGTCTGAATGTTCGGATAATTTTTTAAATCAAATTAAACTTGGTAAAGTTGTCTGATCTGAACTGGATGTTCTGTTTTCTGATATAAACATCAAAAGAACTAATAACAATAAGAAGTGATTTATAAGCATAGCGTCAAACTTCAAAGCCTGAAGCTATGCTAAACCTCTCTATTCCATAATGATTACTTACAGTTATTTTAAACATTGAACGAGTTACCAAATTGTACCTGCAAAAAACACGAGTTACTAAGAGTTACCGTCACAATTTAATTATAAAATATTGAACTTTGTTTTTAAAGAAAGTGACCGTAACTCGTGGTAACTCGGTTGTCTTTTTTACGTTAGAAAAAGGTCACGTGCCGGTAGGGTAGGGTTTGTTCATTGGAAAAAACCGTGTTCAAAAATTCACTGTAGTTGTAATTGTGGTGAATTGATGTCCATGATGTCGTTTGATCATAGTGTTGATGCATGACTGATAATGTGAAAGACTATTGAACACGCTCCCGTATTATCACCTAAATTGTAGTTTAATGCTTTTCCTAATTCAAGGTCTTCAACTAAAATCATCACTAATATTAATGAAATTGATGACGCTAGTCTTTCACGCTGTGTAAACGGGATCCAATCGTAGCGAAAGAATTGAGTATCCTGGATGAAATTATCAATTGTTTTGTAACCGATTGGTTTGTTTACAATTAACAAACCAAGCAAGAATTATTTCTATACTACACGACTGTATTATTTTGTATTATTCCATATTACATAGTCAGGGTACCCCACTCTACCGCTAACACCGTTTATCGCTAAATATATAGCCCTCCTTGAAAATTTGTACATGTTTCGTACCTCTTTGATTTCTTTATCGTTTAATCATAACTAAAATTATTTAGAATCGCTAAAAGTGTTCAGATCAAAAAACACTGCAATGCAAAGTATTTCACAAAAAATATACCTTACGAGTACTAATTTTCGCGGGGTTTTATTTTCGCAAATGAGCCCTTTTAAAATATTTTGCGGGTATTTAATTTTGTGAGTGATCAATTTTCGGAAAAAATCAAGCTAAACTTGTCCACAAGAAAGGGCCTGATGGTGAATTTAGTAGAAGAACTGGTATAGGTTGCATCCGACATTTCTACGTGTTTCCAGTGTTATTATTAAAAAAATTCAAAACATTTCGCGAGTATTCATTTGTTATTATTTATATATTCAGTTTTGCGAATAATCATTTTTTATAATTTTCGCGGGTATTTATTTTGCAAATGAGTCATTTGATAATATTTCCGATATTTAATTTTGCGAAAATGGCCAAAAATCGCGAAATTTGCAAAACTTAACACCCCTAAGGTATTTAAAAACATCATATCCGAATTAGCGCCCCTAGGGCGTTTAGTTTTGATACTTCATTGCTTTTGAGTTCTGGAAGGAGTTCTATATTTATAGGAGACATTTCTGAAGAGGATAAGATTACAATCAAACCTACTTTGAACATGTCTTATGTCCACTGGAAGGTCGGTCATGAATTTAATTGGCTCGTTATATCGGAAAAGCCAATTAGATCGTTGGATATCTCATATCAAATATCTTATTCTCGACATAAATTTTCAGAACTAGTGGAATAAAATTCTAAATAAACAATATATAAAGGACAGTAATACTATATTTACTCTGCGTAGGAGAACGTAATCCTCTCTAACTTAGAGTTCAGAGTGATTATTGAGCCCAGTGGGTAAAAACCACAACCTCCCAAATTTTCGTATAACTTTTGATCCGCTAATCGTATTAGACCCAAAATTGGTGACTTTTCACGTTTTATTGCATTTGAAAACTGCTGACCGGAAAAGATTTTTCCAAAAATCTTCTCAAAACGGACCAAGGACAACTTTTGGCCTTAAGGAAAATCTTTAAATACAGTGTTATTTTGATACAAATGGCATTACAATGGTTTTTTATTGTGTAATAGTTGAGAAAGCCATTCATAATTAGCAAATAAAACAATATAATTAATTTTTCCAGCTAAATTTCCATTTTCGCCCCTTCCATTCCAGGTTTTCACGGGTACTGCGGTTGGATACTCACATTCTGCATGAAATGACGACGTATGCAAATATTTCTTACATTCAGATATAATAGTTTTCAGTGTATATTGTGGACCGAGTTTCAAGTAAAACGGAGCAGTAATTCGAATGTTATTGGGATGGGGTACATTGTACCCCCCCCCCCCCCCCCCCCAACCCTCCCCCGGGTTGTAAAGGGTCTTAAAGAATTAACACCCCTCTCCCAAAATTAAGCGTTTCTTTGAATAATTGTCCCTTTAATTATAAACAGTTATGACACAATAAAAACACGATATTTATTCGAGATATCAGCTGAGCTACAATCGGATAAAGTTAATGAGCTTGCAATGGATTGGTTTCTTCGGTATGAATAGACCAATCAGTATTAAATAAACAATTTGTTTCTTGTGAACAGGTGGTATGAAATATATTTCAATGAAAATATACATAAAAACATACTACGTACATGAACTCGTTTTTAGAATCTCTTCTTACTCAAGACTCATTTCTTAAAAAAGAGAAAAGAGTTTGCAAACTAATGCGTACAAAAGATCGTCTTTTCAAATTCTTATTTTCAAAGAATACCGAGTCAGCGATCTTGTATCAATCATTAAGGTGGATTTCCACTAGGCGAATTCGTTCGCAAAAATTCTAAATGAAGCCATCACATACCATGTGACGTCGCTTTCAACCAATGAAATGGTTTTATTTGGAATTCATGCGAACGAATTCACCTAGTGTAAACCCACCTTTAGTTGTGCTTACTGGGTAGCTTATAAATGCATGCATGTATATGTTTTGAGTTTTACAACAGAATAATAGTATAGATACACTTTCATTTCAAGCGCTATACAAATGGAGACCGAGCGTACACATATTCATTCCTCAGACAAATCTGCGAACAAAATTATGTTCACGCTCCAAGGAAGCAAAATAATATCTAATCTAGTTTCGGAGAATTCCGTATATGGACTGCGTATTGTCTAATATGGTGATACACACTCCTTTTATGGAAGTAAACCTTTCAGGCTGAAGTAGAACAGTATAATAAAATTTGAAACACAGTTTTTATATATTCGATATTAACTGAGAGAAAACATGTGAGGGAGAGAGTATCGCGCCAACGAGCGGATAAATGATTGGTTTATTCATATCCAATCAATTACAAGCTCGTTTATACAACCCCTATAAAGGCCGAGCCTCTTGGTACTCCTATTTATCTTTCATAAAACTCCTAGCTTCTCTGTCACAAGTACTTTCCATTTCTATCATTTTTGTAACAATAATCACGTGACTATTTTGCAGACGTCGGCAAAAAAATTGGGTTTTTTTGTAAATCTTAGTACCAACATTTAAAGACCCATAACTTTTGATTGGAAAAATATTTTTTAATTCTGTTTTCAGATACTGAAAGAAAATTGAATTTTCTTTCGGAATAGTGCCAAGATAAGTTTTTGAAAATGACGTCATCAGCCTGTATGGGGCGCCAAACGTTATTTCAAAGTTATGACATCATTATATAACGTCATCAATCAAGTTTCTATAGGGTTAGTATTATTAGTTGATAAAGTAAACAGTTAAACATTTGTTTTTGCTTAAAATACGAACAAATAATGAACGTGGAGGAGTGATTCTTGAAGGATTCTTTAGACTTATCAGGCTTTAGTTATGCGCAAAAAATCTCTCCTCCACAGTCACTATGTTTCTCTTATTTTAAATGCTAAAGGATATTTCTTTTACCCAGTGGTCGAATAAAGGCGTATAATCACTCGGAGGATTGACATTTGAGGCTGCATGCTCAAAAATCCCTCTTCCGCAGTGATTATTTACTCTAATTTCGACGACTGCGCACAAATTGGAGAAGACAATATTTTCGTTAGTACATAATTATACAAAGGTAATAAGTTTCAACACGACATTGGTTAGGCGTTATGTGTGTCTCCACTATGAACTTGCAATTGATTGGTGGCATGAAATGCAACATTCTTCCAGTGGGTCAAACTTGTTCACAGTCCGCAGTCAAGATGCTAGCGTGTTTATTGTGGACTTTGAACAAGTATTTCCCCACTGGGTTGACTCTTATACACAAATGAATTAGGAGTTATATCATCTTGACATCATGAGATTTATAAAATATTACTAAGGCTTAAGAAGATCATTGCGGAGGAGTGCTTTTTGAGAGTAGTTGCAGTTTTTAGTTTGAAGCTCAAAAAACCCTCCACCACATTGATTATTTGCTCTTATTTCGACCCATGTATAAGTCAATGCACAAAATGAATACTTTCAGTTACTCAATGCTTTATAAGGAGATGAATATTTTTAACACTCATCTCACCTAAGTTAAGCAGCGCATGCGTTATCACTAGCCTGTAAACACCGTTCACTGATGTGTTGAAGTACGAACAGGCTATTTAAAAAAATAAGTACAAATTATCTATGCTACAAATTTCATTGAATATATACAGTACCTGAAAACAACTGACGGACAACAGCTGCGGAGAATTGTTTTTGAAGTATAGTCAAACACTTCTCCATAGGTGATTTCAAAAAGTTATTTTCAGGATTATGGCTTCGAGTATATTCGAAAACGCAAAATAAAAAAACAACTAAAAAAACAAACAAATACAACTTGAACACCTGCCAATATACATACATCACTAGAAGCTACATGTAATCCGTGCCACATAATGGTTAAATGAAAGTTCCCAGGGCGGAGGGGGTACTACTACTTATTTAACGTCGTATATCTACTGGGTTGAACCCGTCATTTATCCGACGTCGTATGTGCCCATCAGGAACCTCGCATAATCACGATATGCTCATAGGACAACAACATTCAAGGTTAAATCTTGAACGTATTTACAAAATAGTGCTCAAGCGGAAATATCTTCCGCACGATTTAAATAACTCATAAATATGAACTAGAAGTTATAAAATAATAAACACAAATCAACGGAACGACAGTAGGCAAAAACTTGTTCAAATTCCGCGGTAAAGACGCTAGAACCACGTCCCTCGACGTTGTTCTAGGGTCTTTACTGCGGACTTTGAACAGGTTTTTGTCCACTGGGCTTAAGCAACAAAAAGTATTTTACGACAACGTCAATTCCGCAAATAATTAGGAAATTTGATTTGAATATTTGAATTCCTCGTCAAAAGTTAAGCCAAATTAGAACTTTTTATACTCACGCCACGAGTGATTTTTTTCAAATATCATACACATTTTTCGTGAAAATCGCTTTGAATTTTGCTTTAGTTATGAGTTGGTCTGTTGACTCGACTCTAACAAATTTAATAAACACGAACTTCAGCGTTTGACACTGACGTTTGAATGGATGGAGATGTGAAGGAACCAGCTGATGCTCGATCTAAAATGAAGAATATGAAAATGAGTATTAGTTCCTTGACCCTATTCAGGCCAGGCTTTTTTGAAAATGACAATGCTGGGGAGGGGGTGGGCGGACTCCGCCTCCCCTCTATAATTTTTGAACGACTAATAGTATAACATTTTTTCGGAAATGCGATTAAAAGAGTCCGAGATAATATTTTTCCATTCGGTTTTAGACAGATATTGTGTTGTTCTTTAACAAAAACATTGCAATACCAAAATTATCGTTTATTCCATTCTCAAAATTTCGGAAGAATCTGGGAAAACGGATTAGTCATGTGATCAAAACTTTCAGAAATATTTCTTTTGTGATCTTGTCCAAGTCATTGCAAAATGATGCAATTAATGATTTATATAGGATTTCCCACAAAGAAATAGGTGGCTTTAGGTTATGACCTATATTTTTTAATCCGTTGACGTAATAAAGTTGTTATTGTTTACAAGTTGCGTCTTATAGCTTCAAAAAGTCAGAACAGTTCCAATGCTTCAGTGGTTCAGACGTTATAACGTTATAATCTGTCTCTTTCTTCCCGACTTAAAATAGGATTAATCCTATTCAGGTCGGACTTTTTTTAACATTTCATGACCAGGGTCGGACCTTCATAACCTTTAAACGACTAATAATAAGGATGCAACTTAACCGCCACCTATATTATTAGTTTATTTGCATAGAGCGAGAAAATGCTAACATGCTTTCAATACGGTATATTAATTCATTTAATTCCTTTACATTTTGCGCTAATTCAGCGTGGGCGCTAATTACAGGAAATACGGTATTTGCAAAAATAGTTGAGACTAAAGATGAATCTTCACTAGGCGAATTCGTTCGCATGAATTCTAAATAAAGCCATTACATGGGTTGAAAGCAACGTCACCTGACAGGTGGGGATCCACTTTAACACACTCCTTCGAAGAGCCTTAAAAAAAAATATCAAAATTTGCAAATGGTGGAATGCCTCTTCGTTCCACATTTTTTTGCTTTTCACGCAGCTAGCTTCTGCAAAGAAGTGTGTTATTCCAAAGAGGTTGCAATTGATTGGTTCATTCGCATTAACCAATCAATTTACAAGACTGTTGATTCCCTTTAATACCTTTACTTAGCTTGCTGACAACACTTGTCATAGCTGTGGTCACATCTTCTACAGCTGTCATTAAATCAGCTCGTAAATCATTTCCTTCACCAGCTTCTTTCACTGGTGTACTGCCTAAATAAAAGTTGAAGCTATGATGGATGATCATGAAAATAACGCGAGTATCCAAATAACGCGGATGAAATTAACACGATCATTAATTAACGCGAATAGCGAAGTTGGTCTTTAAAGTGAGTGGTAATTAACGCGAATTAAGAAAATCCAAATATTCCCATGGTACTTAATTAACGCGAATTTCTTCCATTTCTGCTAGGAGTAGAAAAAGATGAGGATGATGACGAGGATGTGGAACCTCAAACAGGTGATGTTGATGATGCTGATGATGAGGACATTCACATACTATAAAAACATTTTCTTATTAACAATTAATGAAACAAATTTAAAAAGATACTGTTATGTTCGAATTAAACGTGTCTTTCCTTTGAACGCCCTCTATGAAAAACGATTTAATAAGAATAAAAATATATAACGCCCAGGCATTTATTTCAGTGATTTTGAAAACTCCCACGAAAAAATTAAAAGCGTATAATATTTAGGAGGGTTTATTTAACGCCATGCATTTAATAAGGGGTGATAAATTTACGCGGAACTGAGATTAACGTGGTTTTAATTAACGCGAAATTTTTCAATTCGCGTTAATTAATGTACGGCGTTAATTTGGTGTGATAAGGTATTTCATGCAGATATTGTTAGTCTCGAATGTTCTCTGCATCTTTTCACGTTTAACTTCTCAGGTTTCATAGAATGTTTTCTTATATCTCTTGATAGCCTCATAGTTTTGAGAGAGGCTTTATATATCGGATCCAGGCTATGATGAAAGTATTCTTTTCATGAATACATCGGATCCAGGCTATGATGAAATTATTCTTTTCGTGTATATATCAGATCCAGGCTATGATGAAAGTATTCTTTTTATTCATATATCAGATGCAGGCTATGATGAAACTATTCTTTTTTGACAAGCCTATAAATTTGGCGGGAATTTAATTTGGCAGATGACAAAAATTTTTTAATTTGGTGGGAATTAAATTTGGCGGATGACGATTATTTTTAAATTTGACAGGAATTTAATTTGGCGGTTTTGGGCAAAAACCGCCAAATCCGCCAAATTATCTTCCCGCCAAAATTTCTTCCCTTAAGGTATATGAAAACAAAGAACTAAAAATATGAACCTTACCGAAGGCTTCTTTGACATCACCATTCACACCTCTCATTAAAGATGAGTTACCATTGTTTGATGGTGCTGATGTACGACGAGAATTTGATTCTGAGACATGTGTACCTGATGCAGTACGTGATATGGTACGTGGACTGTTGACGTGGTTATTCTGAAAAAAAATAAAACATAAACAAACCAGTGTGAATTCGTGTGTGTATTCGTGCAAACAGACCAACATTGAAGGTAATAGTGTAAACAGACCAACATTGAAAGTATTAGTGTAAACAGACCAACATTGAAGGTATTAGTGTAAACAGACCAACATTGAAGTTAATAAGCAACCCAATATTTAAGTTAGGATGTATAGAATCCCAACATTGAAATTCGCTGACCATCATTGACGTTAGCCATGTAAACAGACCAATATTGAAGTTAGCCACGTCAACAGACCAGCAATTCTGCAGAGAATAACTATAATTGTCGAGTATATATCAAGTATTTCTGAAGGATAATATGAGAAAGTTTTCGTTAAAAATCTTTTTATAATATATGTAATCATAGAGTGAAAGACTGCCGCACATGGTCCATGATACCTCCGTATACCCGGATAACCCCGTATGTCAATACACGGCCAATATACGGATGCATGAAGGAATCATGTTCGGAAGTGTTTCACGTTATGAAGAACAATAATAATAATAATAATAATAAACAATATCGTGGAAAAAAATACTATAAAAATAAATTGTGTTAATTTCGTAGAAGAGTGTTATGTCAAGTGATTGGTTCATTTGATAGCTTGCAAGTGATTGGTTTATTTGTTATATATAAAAAGCAATCGTAAAACCTTTGACTTCACTGTCGACACAATTCAAGATACACGACTAAAGACAGTTTCTTCTTCTGAGGATTCATTGTTCACAAAACTTAACCTGATCAAAGATCTTGCAACTGATTGGTCCTTTGGAATGGGTAAACCAATCCGTCACAAGCATGAAGTAAGGCAATTATTCGCAGTTCTGGAACAAGAGCAAATAATCATTGTTGTGGAATAATGTTTTAGCCTTAAGCTATGCTAAACATCCCTCCTCCACAGTGATTAATTGCTCTTAACTTTAAGCACTGCTCATATTTGTAGTACTTTAAATAAGAACAAATAATGTAGGAGCGGTTTCATTTCCAGCACTAGTCCTTATTTGTTTATAATAAGATGAACTAGCTTACAAATTTAGAAAAACTTCAATCATGTAAACAAACAAGCTCTATTCCAGTGGGAAATAATTTTGTTCAAAGTCTGCTGTAAAGACGCTAGGACAACTGGGATTTAAGACGAAAGACTTCAGGTTGTCACCAAAATAATGAATTATTATCGATTATATTATCCCAAAGTTAAGGTCCCTGCTGCAGTTAACTATTCGATCACTCTAGAAATAATTGCCTGTGTATTACCTAATATTACCTGTGGATGGGGGGGTATTTTTGGGAGTATTTTTGAGATTATTTTCAGCTTTATAATTCGACTTTTGGTATAATCAATTGATCAACAAATACAATAAATCCGTGGAAAACTTCCTGAAGTGGAAAACTGCCTTTAGCATAATAATTAATTATATGAGGACACTAGTCTTGAGTCTCCCTCTTTAAATAAATTGAAGCAGTAATAATAAGAGCGAATAATCACTATGGAAGAGCGTGAACATATCCTCAGGCTACATGGTGATTATTCGCTCTCATTTCGACGTTTAAATGTATATAGCTTATTTTCGCAGGTTGTTTGGTGAGTCATTTACTGAAAGATTATGAAAACAGCTCATTTCTTTAAACTATGATTTAGAACAATTTAGAAAACATTCTAGAACCAAAAAGTATAAAATAAAACATGTTAGAAAAACGACATTAATAACATTACGCAAATAAATTTTGCAGAATATATATCTGGGAGGTACCGATTTGAAGCATTTCATGGAGAATCTTCAAGATAACTTACTTTCCCAAGTTTTTATAAATAAAACTCTGTAAAACATTTTATTCATTAAGACCAAACGTATTTTCCTGCAAGAATCAATGAGAATAAGATACCAGTGATCATAGGAGCCTACACTGTGATTATTTGTTCGTTTTTCAAACACTGGATACTTTATATCGGGGCTTAAATTACCAATGATCATCATTGTAGTCTTTTCAGAATACAGTCAACCAATATAGCTGCAATATTGTGAAAAGTTTCTCTTCCACAGTGATGACCAGCAATTATTTTAATCCCTGATACATAGCTAAACATGAACAATATAACTGTTCACCAGAATAAAATTATAAACTTGTCTTCGGAAGTCCCTACGCTTAAGTCCATAGGGTAAAGTTTCTTTTTGCATATATATATATTATAACAAAATTATGAAAGAGTCATATATTGAGTAACGATAAAAAAAATGAAATGGAGAACCACAATAGTATAGCATAGCAGTAATCAAAATAAAATAAAATAATCACTGTGGAAGAGTGATTTTTGAGCATAACTTCAGGTTACAAAGCTATGCTCAAATCCTCCTACACAGTGATAATTTGCTCTTATTTTGACAACTCCATTTAGGCACCTATTAGACCATGTGTATCCTATATCAACGAACATGTTTGTACAAGGTTAAAAATAAATAGTACCTACAAAGAAAGACACACTGCTTAGTGGGCTTGCAACACCAGCGTTTATTTCAGCAGGTAGCAAGTGCCAGGCAAGTATAAACACTTTGATATCATCCAAAAAATATTGATTAATTTTTAAGTTTATAAAAAAACGCTTTAGATTTACTATGACTGTTGGTGGTTTGGTTTACTACACTATAATATGACTGAACAAGGTACTGCATAATTACAGTAAGTGATGCCATAGAAATATTTATAAATAAATAGATTACACAAATCTACATAACACAAAAACCGGTGGGAAGTCATGGTCAAATAGTGTCAAAATGCTACCACAAGGAAGTTGATGGAATATTTCATCATTCATCACATATTTCATCACTGTTTGACCATGAATGTGTGTACTGAAGAGTTTTTGAATCGATGAGCAAAAAAATGTTCTAGAAAAATCTTCTGAAGGTTTATTTAACTGGAACAGCAAGTGTTTCATACTTCCACATCAATGTTTAATCTTGCTCATTCAAATCCAAAATGTACGCTTTTAACAAGTAACTATCGAGGTTATCGAGGTCTTAAGTTTCATGTGAAGTACCATTGTCTGAGTTCTGCAAAAGAGAGCGACAATAAATTAATGAAGCATAAAGATAGTCTTCAGATGTTAGTGTATTAGAAGAGCAAGATTAAAAAAGATGTGGTCATATGATTGGTTAGTATGTGGCCATATGATTGGTTAGTTAATGTGGACTAATGATTGGTTTATATGTGGTCATATGATTGGTTAGTATGTGGTCATATGATTGGTTAGTATGTGGTTAATGTGGTTAGAATGGTTATTTTAAACACCAGGCTAAGTAACAGCGTGCGAGAGTCGGTAAGATAGCTTTTATGTTTCATTAATAGATTGCTTTCAGTCAATTATTCTTCATTAGTATGGCATCCAATGAAAACACTTCTTTTAATGCTTTCTTCTTTTGTCAAAGCAATATAGCAGTTGAGAACTAAAAAACCTTTCTCCACGTGTGATGCATGGTCGAAATAAGAACAAACTATCACCATGGAGGAGTGGGTGATTATTTACTCTTATTTTCAGACTTGGTTAGTCACCAAATTATTTGTTAAGTAGAAGGAAGCAAGTTATTGATTTACTTGTCCTGAAGAAACCAATCAAATGCATTATTATTGAATCAATACTCTTACCCTTAGCAGTTTCATAAGTCCTTCAAGTTGCACCATCAATTCTCTTCGAGTTTCTTGTAAAGCTGACATTCTCATTTCCAGTTCATCTTTACGTTGTCTTAGAACCCGCAACTCTGTCAGTAAATTTGGATCACATCCCATTTGTTGTGCGTTCTTTACAGCTTCCTCATGTTCAGCTTTTAACTGTCTAATCTCAGTTAGTAATGATCTAAAATGATTATATAAACGAGAAATCAAAATCAAAAGGAATGGTAACTGTACCAACCAAGAACAAGTAAGGGACCGTCTCAAAATAAAATCTAAAGAGGAGAGTACTGAGTCAATGATTTTGCAACAGATTGGTTTCTTCGTACCAAAGAAACCAGTTCATTGCAAGCTCTTTGACCTAACACACTTCTGCACGGATTCATTTTTGATGAATTTTGTAAATTTTAGTTGATTTAACCCTAACAAAAAAGTTGGTTTGGGAGCAAATGAGAATTCTTGGTGAATAATGAATTAAAAGAGCAGGAATAAAACAATGGAATACGAAACGTAAACAAGATGAATGACAAACCTATTGAGCAAAACTCAAACTACAATTTAGATAAAATATGGGAAGTATGTACGACAATAACTTCAAAATAAACGTAAAATATATTCAAAAACACCCCTCCAGGTGGTTTCCAGCAGTTACTTTTAAAACTTAATTGTACCAACCTATTTTTTTCTTCTAAACTTGATAATATTTCTTTCTGTTCGATAGAGGGTTCCATAGAAGGTGATATGTTTGAACTGCTGCTACTTGGAGTCTGAAAATAAAACCATGCAAAGAGTTCTGACTTTTGTTTTACTTCATCTATAAGATTGATTTCCACAAGATAAAAAATTTAATGTGAAACCCAAACAAAGACATTCCATCAGCAAAAATTGGAGTCATATGCCGTGTGAAGTCAATTTCTATTAATTGAATGTCTTCTTTTGGCTTTCGCACAGAATATTTTCGCAAATCCAACTCAATAAATAACCATTTACATTGAATGTTTATTCTTGCTCCACAAAAAAACAAAAACATAAACCAATTAGTTTCCGTATGAACATCAGTGCACGTACGATGTAATTTGAGGTTTGTGCATAGACTGAGATATTACATCGAGATCCATAAACGTAGGCTACCTGTAAAACAAACTTTGGTGGAGTGATTTTTGATAAGGCTTCAGGCTATAGAACCTGGAGCCATGCGCAAAATTTGCTTTTTCTTAGCAAGTATTCGTTCTTATAATGCACACAATCCATTTTAAACTTACATCACAAAAAGAATTGTCGATGGCAATATAGAGAATGTATGAACAAGGTTGCAATTTCATTCAAAACAGAAAAAACTACTTGAATTTAAATATTCGAAATACTTATTCAAAAATCCTATGAAATATTCATTTATAAAACAGACTTTTCTTTTATACTGCAAACCATAATCTACAAAACCAAGAGATGACTAAACACTTGATAAAAAGTAGATTGTGTGCATTATTCATACAAACATGACACGTGCTACTCAGAATAAGAACAAATGATCATCATAGATGAGCGGTTTATTTCTTTTAATTCAATGTTCGGTAAAATAATCACTACCATTTCAGGGTGTGGAGTCTTGCTTGAATTTTGAACATTTAGAAACAATTGTTACTATCATGGGGTTTTCCATTGCTTTTTTTGGAAGAAACCTCGTTTTCATGCAATCTTTATGGCATGAAAATCGGACCATCAAATTTTCAGAGTCCTGCCGTATCGTACAACATTTCAGATTTGTTTTGGCAACAAAGATATGGTACGAAAGTTTGCCAGTCTTCTGAGTCTAAAGCGTTTTTTATCTTTCTGTACTAAATTTTTTTTACCTTTTTGCTTTCTTTATGTTATAAATTTTATGCATGTTTATTTATATCTCTAGACTGACCCTCTATCTCCTCTCCTGCCTACGTGTTGCTTCCCACAAGCAGGGATCTTCTTTTTTAACTATTTACTTTACTTAGCTACATCTCTGCATTCATACCATGCCTAGAACTTGGATTTCTTGAATGGGGAATGTAGATTGCAGGGGGTAACAAAACGATGACATTATAGTATATATAAAGTATATATATAAAAAAAAAAAAAAAATGTTTTGATTTTTTGGCATGTTTTATTTACAGCTAGTACATAGCTCTTTTGTTTGTTTTTTTGGCATGAATGAGCAAGCTAGCTAACTCTGCTGTTTTTGCTACCTACCTAGCTAGCTAGTAAACTTCTTTTTTTAGGTAGCTAGCCTGCTTCAGAGTACAGTACAATTTTGACGATGCACGTCAAGGACACTCTCTAAATTTTGAGCTATTGAAGAGATGCAAAACTACCAATGTTTCTTGAGTACAATACTTAAAAACAATCCCTTAACAGGTGATTTACAATAGCCATATTATTGAGACTTGGTAATGCTGAAAGTATTTCTGGTCTTAAAAAGATTCTATATTGCTAAATGTAGTTCTATTTTAACCAAAATAATATTCATTTGGTTATTTATTGGTCCACACAAACTAAATTGTACAAAAATTGCTACATCAACGAGTTTGCAATACAGAGATTTGAATACACAATGAAATGATCATTGTACTCTTCTCTGTAAATTAACTGTTGATTTAATATCCTCTTTTCTCCTTATTTCCAGACATTATAAATACATATTTGAACTCCTACAAAACGTTCGTAATTCTTACTTTTCTGTTCAATGAGTCTTCTGCCAGCCTATAATAACATAACTACAATGTTTACAATGCTTATAATAAAGACATTTTCAACAGAAGAATTTTAGCTTAAATTCCTAAAGAAAGGACAAAGTTCTTTTAGAATGGACATGCTGTAAGTTACACGTAACGTTTGCTTAAGAAGGAAATAACTTACCTTTGAGCGTACAAAGAAATCAGACGATGTTCATCATCTTGTCTGAAGAAAAAGAATGTTAAAAATTAATCCTTAATTATCAGAATTATTTGAGATTATGAAGGATGGAGGTTAATCACAGTAAAGGGAGAGAGCTAAATAAATAAATTATCTTAAAAATATCTATCGATTTACTTTACCTTCTTAGTTGTTTCATCTTCAAAAGATATTATTATTTTCAAATTATTATAGCATTCAAATAATCATATGCTTGTTTACTTTTAAGTGCTTATCTGGAATGACTGCCATATAATTTCATATCAAATTACAGATTCCAATCTCTGGTTCAGAAGATAATCATAGCATAAGCAAGGTGTAGCTCCATATCTGTAGGGAAAAGTTCAATGATAACATGTAATTTATTTATTTATTTATTTTGTATCCTGTAAACCGTGAACTTGTTGACATGTTACCTCTATCCTGTGACACCACAAGCATAAAAATAACTGCTGGATATCACCTGCAGGTGAGTGAGCTGAGTAATTTTTAACTTAATAGCTGAAAGCTATACTCAAAAAACACTCTCCCACAGGTGATATCCAATTCATGCCTGTAAATTATAATCTACTTACTTCAACCCATCTTGTTTCGTACTTGATCTTGATAAGGTTGAATGATCGCTAATACTGCTTTTCATAATTCGAGGTGTGCGCATTAATGTCGCATTTGGTGAATTTGGTTCAGAAGGAAGTGGTGGTCTAAATAAGTAAACATAAATAATCTTCCAAATAATATACTCAAATTAACACAATATCAACACTTATATTTCAGTAAACAAAATACAATAATTTGATTGAAATGAGAGCAAAAATAATCACTATGCAGGAGTGATTTATCCTAAAATTACTCCCCCACAGTGATTATTTGTTCATTAAATATTTTATAACCTGGATAACACTACGCGTACAAATGATTTGCAAATTGATCAATACTGAAAATAAGAACAATAATCACTGTGGTGGAGGGGAGCATAGCTTTAGGTTAGCTAATGCTTAAGAATCTCTCTGCTAGTGATTAATAACTGACTGCCAGAAATTACTATCTGTTTAATCAATAAACTCCTTGACCATTGCTGAAAATAAGAGCAAATAATCACTGTGGAGAAGAAATTTTGAGCATTAGAAAACTTAGTTATACTCAAAGATCACCATAAAGCCTGAACCTATGTACAAAAATCACACCACCACAGTGATTATTTAAAGCCCTGGTTACATTACACACTTACACAATATTACTCATATCAAGTTGCTTATTTGGTTCCGGTTCTTTAGGATAATCTGGTAATTTTTGTGGTTTTGATTTCGTTGGTGAACATAATAACTTTGTTCTAACAGTTCCACGTTCACCTTTGTTCTAAAAATTAAAAATAAACCAGTTAGAATTTAAGATTGAACATAAATTACAAGCTTCAAAACAAATATTACCTGAGGAAGAGAATATTTTGAGTAAAAGTACAGCTTTCAGCTTTAAAGCTGAAAACTGTACTCAAAATATACTTTTCCACAGGTGATGTCCGACAGTTAATAGAACAATTCTCAAAATAAGAACAAATATTCACAGTGGAGGAGCTATATATCTTTCCTCCACAGTGGTTGGTACCATTTGGAGTGATGCAGCATGCTTGTACTCCTATATTACCTTATTGAATTTTTTACAGACAAATATACATGTCGTAGTTTTTCTTGTATCCATGTTTAAGAAGTCAATGTTTGCTGTGTGTTTTATCGCCATATCTCTTAATGTTTGTAAAATGTTTCGTTGTATCAAATAAAACCAAACCTATATTAATACATTCTTTTATGAAGCAGCATAAAAACTATTGTAACCTTGCAGATGTTTCCACAAACAACCTAGAGAGCTATTTTTTTCATAAAATGCTTAAGTTCTTTCCAGTCCTCAAATCCACCTGCAACTGAGGTCTTATAAATAATTAGAAAAAGTATCATCAAAACAAATGAATAAAATAAAAAAAACATCTAATAACTTTCAATCAAAATAGAAAATTTATTCAAAACAAAAATATCCAAAACAGCGTTGTGTATGTTAAGCACGGGGGTCAATATAAGTGAGCACTAGGAACCTGTGTTAGTTGAGCACGGTGCCGGTCAAAAAAATCACCGCAGAGAAGTGATTTTTGAGCATAGCTTCAGGCTATGCTATGAAGCCGGAAGCTATGCTCAAAACATCCTCCTCCACAGTGATTATGTACTCTTATTTAGACTGATGGATCTGTGTCTATAATGGTCAATTACCTAGTTATATTAACTTATAAAAACTTTTCTTGTCCAACGATTTGCAATAGTTTAGCAGTTCAATATAGCGTAGATTTTTATTAATGAAATACACACAGTGTCTCGTAGCATTACTTATGTATAATTATGGGGAAGAATCACAAAGCAACCAATCAGAATCAGCAATGTGTGTCATATAGCACACAAAAAAAATAAACTGTATTTATCTATTATAGCAAGTGGGCTTGTTCAAAGTCATCAGTAAAGATGCAAGAACAACATCCTGGGAAAGCTACTTGTTTAAAGTCAGCAGTAAAGACGCAAGAACAACATGGGAAAACTACTCATCACTGTTCGAAGTGCTTAACATAAGAACAAATAATCACTGTGAAAAAGTGATATTCAAGCATAACTTCAGGCTTTGCAACCTGGACCTAACCTAAAGAATCACTCCTCCAGAGTGATTATTTGTTCTGCATACTTACAAACGGATGAATAAAAGAACTTAAAATAACTAAGCAAGCCATGATCCATGATTTAAAGCAAGAAATTTGCTAACTCAAAACACAGTTTGTACAAAGTTTATTTTTTCTTTTTTGAAAAGGGTGAGATAATGAAATGAGAAACAACACTGAATTAATTCAAACGTTTTCTTCATGTGTACTAAAGGTTGAATAGCTTGATCAATAATTAACTATAAGGAATTAAAAGTTTGTCTTTTTTCTTTCATACAGGACAGGTGAAAAATAACCTTAGCTTTTTATGTATATTAACCTTTGGCACTGTGACAGAACATTTCTATGCAAAACTGAAATAAACTTAAGAAACATCAGTGGATAGTGCATTCATTCATTATAAGTAGAAGATGTAATGATAAGTAATAATTTTAGCCTATTGAAACTAGAAAAAGTTAATTAAACTTCTGGTTACTTGCTTACTTACTTCTGCCATCAACATAAATATTACCATAAAAACAAACAGTTCATCTACAGAAATTCAGTAATCTTAGATACCATACACAGTTTCAGTTCTACCAACCCCTGTATATCTACCTCCCAATTCTGTTTAAGAGAATACTGGTTTATAGGAATGTATTTACTTACCCAGGTTCCATATTCTTTCATATCATGTTCAGTTGTATGAGTTCCAGAAACTCTTAACCGTAAGAAGCAATCCTATAAAAACGGTTTAAAAATATATATTTTAACCACACACTGAAGGAGTTGGGGTAGCAATCTGTCAAAGATCAAATAATCACTGCGAAGGGAATAAAATATTTGGGATTTACATGGCGTCAACATATTATTGCTATGCACGAATTTCTTTCCAGATAATTTTATAATAAATACATCACATAATAGTCATCTTTCTTGTTTCAAAATGTTTATGCTTCTGGTAATTTTGACATAATTTTGTACAGGAACTTATGAACAGACAATATTGTAGAAGCAGATTAACCTTTTCATAAAAATATTATACAATAATTTAATTTTAAGTTGTGTTATCATATCAACAAAATCAATATCTTTGAAAATAAGTTTTTGTTAATCCTGAGTAAGTAAGTATATTTCCACCCCTGCAAAGAAGAAAAAATATAATTTTTTGAATATAGTTTTATTTCCTGATCAAATAAACATACCTGGCATATTTGATAGTTATAACATTGTAGGCACTTATACCTCAGCCCTGTGAAATCCTTTTTTCCACAACCTTTGCATTGGGTTGCATGCTCAACTAAAAGAAATAGATTTGTCTCAATAAAATAAGACAAAGATGTAGCAAAAATGATTACGGTAAATGCTGTAATATGTGCCCCTATTGAAATAAGCAACCCCCAGTGCCTTTATTTCTGAAATAAGCGCCACTATTCTAATAAATGCCTACTGGAGTTTACTGGACTTACATTTTTTCCTCCAAAGGGGGGGAGGACACTTATTAGAATACTAAGCAAAATATAAAGTAGTAAGTTTGACCACAACAAAAAAAAAATGACCCTTACATAAAAACTATGAATGAAGGATTTATTCTGATAAGAAAATTTTTATTTTTAATTCAAAATTCAAAATCTTCTAAGTACATTTCGAGCAAAATTAACTTTTGCAATTTAGGTGCAAAAAGTAAATAAACAAATAAGAGCCACTCTCTATTAAGCTTCCATCTCCAATAATTGCCCCCCCTCCTTCTCTAACATGCCAAAGATTTAACTGGGGCAGAGAATGTATTTCCAATGTTCCATTAGTATGTTGTTATGTGTGAGTTTACCATAAATCTTAAGAGTGGTTCTCTTATACTTTCTTAAAAATCACTTAGCTCTAAAAAGTCTGAAGCTATGCTCAAAAATCCCTCCTTCACACTGATTATTCCCTATTATTTCAAACACTGCATGAAATTTCAACAAGCTTTTATGTTAAATCCTAAATGAGTTTTACCCTAAAGAATTTTGCAATTGATTGGTTTCTTCGATACAAAGAAACCAATCAAATGCAAGGTCGTTAAGAGTGAAACTCTCCTAAATAAACAAATATAAGAATAACTCCCACCTGTTGATGATTTTGAGAGTTTATTAAACATATGTAACCAAAATAAAACTCCATTTGCTTTTTCATTCATGAATACATCTAAGAAATCATCAAGTTTCGTATGTGAACGGTTCAAGGTACCAGTTGGATGAAAAAATGAATCAAGTATATCTTCATTGTATCCAAAATTCGGTTCTTCACCAATAGCACATGGTAACTGAAAAAATATATATCAAAATAAAAACCTCTTGTGTACGGCTTAAAATGCTGAACATCACATGAGAAACAGTGTTTTGAGTAGTTTTTAGCATTCAATTAAGATTAGCTTCCTAAAAAATTCGGTTTTTGACAAAAAAACGACTATTCCAACTGTATGATTCCACGACTTCTGCGAGTTAGTGAGTTTCATTTGTACGTAAAAATTAAGTCGCAAAACAAGAATTTTACTGTTTAAACAAACAGAGCTCAAAATAAGAAATAATCACTGTGGAGGAGATTATTTGCAAAAATAGCTCCTCCACATTATGCAGTTATTTTGAGCACTGATAATTATTCTTCTCCATTGTTTTAACTTACCATTAGAAGGTCTCTCAAATAATTATCAAGCTTGGCAACATTTAATATACCATTATTTTCAGAGATTTGCGTGAACACGTCTACAGGTAGAAAATAAAAATCATTGCATGAGCACATCTACCGATCCAAAATAACAGTCATTGAAAGGTCAATAAACATTTCTAAACCGTCACAAGGAATACTTGAAAATGATTGGTTTCTTTGTACAATTTAAACAAATCAAATGCAGGTTTATTGACATAAAACTTTACTTTACCAATCATATTTGCAACTTTCTCAACTAGACATAAGGTCTACCTCTACCTGCAAATCCAATTCAATCAAATATTTGTACTTGGCTCTCCTCCTGCAGTTGTAATACATGTTGATCCTCCAAAGTAGAGGCTAACCTATGGAAAACTCTCTCTCCAGCTTTAAAAGTATGTTCCAAGTTACAATGTAATTATAGAATAAGAGTAAATACACATACATCTAAATTTATCAATCATTCTTCCATTGCACAGTGTTGATAATGCTGTTTTAACTGACAAAACACGTATCCTTCCAACTCCACTACTAGAAAAATAAATTGATCACATGTTTGCATACATACATTTAGGCAACCTTTCCATGAACCCTTAAATGAGTTTCACCCTAAACGATCTTCCACTTACTTGGTTTCTTCGTACAAAGAAATTAATCAATGACAAGATCGTTAGGTAAAACTCGTTTAGGGGTCCTTGTAAAGGCTAACTAACTAACTGCTGCATCAATAAAATTGATAAAGCAAGTAACTGAAACGGCACTTGAAACATGAAAAAATCCAAGCACTGTGAAATAAGAAAATCTTTTAAATTCCATGTGAACCTCGAAATAATTAATTATAAACATACCTATCATATGCATGCATGATCCATTGTGTCAGTATAACAATACATCGTTCAACGTCAATATCTTGTTTTGATGGTAATCGTTTATATAACGAATAATATACACTTGCAATAATGCATTCCAATCGCGGTTCATCAAGCTCAGCTGAATGGTCAAGTGTATTCAAACCATTCTCTCGAAATGCTTCAATAATGTTATATATATCAACCAAATGTACTGGAGAAAATAAAACAAAATACATTTCAAAACAACAAGCCTCAAAATAACTGTTGGACATCACCTGTGGAAGAGTGTTTTAGAGTGTAATTATCAACCACATAGCTATAAACTATACTCATAAAACACTCATCAAAAGGCGATGCCCCGCAGCCATTTTCAGGCTTGAACATTCTTGAACTGACTTAGCTCCTTCATGGTTGAAGCAATCTATTTCAGGATCATTGGATCAGTGCTCTCTATCACATTATTTGATCAAAGAAAGCAACTAATTGTTTCAAATGTCTCTCCTCCACAGTGATTATTTATTCTTATTGCAAACACTGTGTCTAATGTTTAGATCATTTGAGCCCATTTTTTTAACGGACTTTATAAATATCCTTTAAGTCACATGACAGCAAGTAAGTACTTTAATAAGCTTGTACAAACCTATTATGTTGCTTATTACAATGAATGCTAAAACATCAATCATCTACTGCTCTTATTTTGACCACTGTAATGTGTGGAGGCTATATATAACTTATTTCAAAAGTTCACAACAATATTACGACTTCTTGGAAATTCCAGAACAATTTTTGAAAAACAGATCCCAATAATGAGAAGATTTAACGTATGTGTTGAAGAATACTGATAAAGAGATGAGAACCATGTGGTCACCTGATCGCTACTTACAATTAGTTGTCTTTTGAACAAAAAACAATTTCGTAGCTGCTCTGTATGTTGCAAGTTTGATGTCATCAAAATTTTTGTTTTCTAAAAAATAAGTTTGTATATAAGTTAATGTGATATTCTGTAAAACATAGACGGTAACCATGATTAGGTACAACTTAAAAATTCGATTTGAAAATCGAATTTAAATCTTGAAAAGTGCATGTTGACCTTTAAATAATAAGAAAAAAGCCAAAAGGCATGTGCACTTACTCATTTCAATCAGAAATTTTTTGAGTGCATGACCATGATCTCTGTTGATTGAACCATTCAGTGAACTAAAAATAAATATAACGACGTCACCATCATTTCATAATCAGTAACTATTAGATATTATACAAACTGGATACACCTTTTAAGCAAAGATTTAAGAACCGTTATTAGACAAGAACTGAACAAAAAAAAAATCACAGTCTAATTCCTGCAATTCACACAGAACCACTTCACATACACAGCGCACAGTTTTACAATACAAAATGAAGGAGCATTTCCATAAAGCACATAGATGTGCATTACAGTCCTGAAGAAACAATATGACTGCTTAATCCAAATAATAATGCTGTGTACTTTCATGAGTAAATTATGGGCTTATTTTGTGCATAAAACATTCTGTGCATAAAACAGTTGATTAGTGGAGGTAGTCAGGTATCGAACAAATCTTTAATTTTAAATGAACTTTCGTGACAGAACACTTTTACAAAACTTACCAAAAATACTTATAAATCGATATCATACTCCTAACTTCTGAATAATACCCTGGAGGTTGGTTTGGATGGGCAGACAAAAATGAAAAACTATCTTTCAATAGAACATCTTTTTCAAGTTGTTCCAATTCTGATTCTATGTCCTCTAATGGAGCAAATTGGACATGTTTATCTTTCTTTCTTCCTTGCAGCAAGATCATACATTCAAACCAGAAAGGATGGTATAATGGTGTGCTGATCCAGTTATCTTCTTCGTCTTTATCACTCCGCATAAATTGAGTATCTTTCCAGTCTTCGCTATTGCATTTTCCCAAATCCTTTGATGCTCTTTGTTTCCTTCGAAAACTATACTGCTTAAGTTTGGTTAATGGAGTCATTATTGGACTCGATGCTTTCTTCTTACTCTCCTCTTTGAGTTGTGTACCTTCCTCCTCTCGTTCGATGAGTTCAATAGTTGAACTATGATGTACTGGTGTGAGATCCTCCATAGTTTCTACGGTGGTATGTGTAGCTTGTGCTGATCCAATCCATTATTTGTGAACATTTCATTCTCATACACGTGCTCTGTCTTTCCGTCACGTTCAGAAATGATTACTCTTGGAATAAAACCCATCCAGTGAGAATCTTGTTCATCAGTATCAGACAAACTATCATAAACTGTATTGCTACTTTCAAATTTTCTCTCAACCGTTCTGGATAAATCTTTATTATCTGCTATTCCAGCCAAATTGTCATATGTCTTATCGACACTTATCTCAGATTTCAAGCATTTGGTTTTACTTATAGCCATTGTATTATTCAATTTTTCGCCTATTTTTGCACAACTTGTTTCAACATCATCTTCCAGATGATTGCAATAATCTTCAAGTTCGTTGAATATTTCTTGAAATACTTCAATCTCCTTAGAGTTCAAGCGACTGTACTTCCTTCCTGTCATATTTGTTTGCATATTAGGTCTTATCTCATTATCATAGTGAACTTAAAATAATCAATTTATATGGTTTCCTAATAAGATGACTCACTTTGATAACCACGTCAGAAATATGACAAGATCAATTTCAATTCTCTATATTAAATTGAGATCAAAATGGAAAGAATTTTAGAAGTTTCAAACATAACGAAATAAAGATGTAATTTATATGGTGAAAAGCCAGAGCAGATGATAAGAGTCAAAATAATCATCATGTATGAAGCTTTGAAAATGTAATAATGCAGAACAGAGCAAATAATCAGTGCGACCAAACCTTCAACTATGATTCACTATTACACAGTGATTATTTGCTATGAGCAGTGATGTTTGCAGTCCCTTTATAAGAGCTTGTCTTTAAAACTATCCTTGATCAACTCATTTTCAAACACATACACTTGTTTTGAGAGCAAATGAAACTCACAAAATTAAATATGAAACCAGCAGGTGCAAGACAAAAGACAAAAATAACAAGCCATAATCTCATATTTATGTTTGCTATACAATTGAACTTTAAGCATCAAAAGAGAAATAATCTACTTAAAATATGACAGAAAGGTTTGAAAACTAAATTACACGGAATAAACATTTCAATTCACGCTGATAACCCTAGCTTCAATAACAGGAAGAAAATAAGAAAAGTATACACCACTGTTCAAAGGGAACTCGTTCATTTATTTATAAGATTCCAGCCCCTTTATTCACATTATGTGAATGAATCACATTAAGTATGTAAACTGTTCCACCTTCATAATCATTCATAAATATTATGAAGTAAACAAAAAGTAAGAAAACAGTTTATAAAATATCTCATAAGGATTTTAGGAACCTCATAAAGACATTATTTCAAAACAATGACGCAAAAAAATAAAAATATAATTTCATCAGTTTCCATATTACTGTTTGCATAAAAAAGTCAACAATCTTATCGTTGATTGGCTGGTTGTATTTTAAAAACCAATCAAAGATCAGTGGAGTCCATTGTAACTTATTTAGACCTACCAAAATATTCGACAAATAAATCAAAATAAGAACAAATAATCATTGTGAAGGAGAGATTTTTGAACATTGCTTCAGTCTAGAAAGCTTTTTGATGGTTGATAAAACAAAATTCACTGAATTTTTAATTGAGTGTAAGAACCTGCAGGTTGTATCCTGAGACAAGAATAATCTAAATTAAAAAAGTGTGTAACCAAAGTATTTATAAAAAATCTAAATATTATATTTGCTAATTTCGATGTACTTTTCCAGTTTAAATAAAAGCAAATTAACAAAGAAACAATGATAAAGCTTCACACTCAAAATAATATTGAACATCTCAATTTAATATACAACTCTGAATAATTTAAAATGTTTTATTTTAATGAAGCCTTAAAATGTAAACAAAAGGGGTTGACTCTAATGTAATAATAAACTCTGATACAGCTTTCTTGGATTAATATGCTGCACAGGATGATGTCAGTGTTTTGAGAAAACATGCAGTAATTTTGGGAAAAGAATTTAAAATACAAAAAGCGTTGTTTTGCCATTTTTATTCTGGAAGAAATCCAAAATATATGCTTTATTAGCATTATTAGCTTTCCATTGATATTAAAAGGGAAACATGTATATTTTTAATTTATACTTTGAAATATATGACAAAGAATGTTTCATTATGTACCTAGATATGGATTAAACAAAAAGTGGAAATAAATTGATTTTTTGAGGTCTATTGAAGAAGATAACCAATCTTTTAATACAATAGGAAGTAATAAAAGACATGCATCATAACCACTCTACCAACAGTAAAGTTCATTATCTCATTAACAAATGACACGATTTATGTTCTAATTATTACGATTATCTATAAGTATCCAGGGCAGATGAAGGTTGTATTACACTTCAAAATTAGATTATTTTCAATGTTGAACAAAGACAAGAATAGAACAGAACAGCATCTGCTTCAGCTTAACATAGAATAACCAAAATAAAATAATATAATTAGCTGACACTAATGCCATCTATGTTTCTTATCTTTAACAGGTGTTATAATAGTTAAAAATATCAATCCAAAGAATTGCAACACTTAAACTTAGTGTCTGTATGTATCATAAATAGTGCATCAGTTGGTTGATATTGATGTGATGTATTCAGAGTAACTAGTGTCTAAGATTGATGTGTACAAAACACTCTGGTGGATACATTTGAGACTTATTT
The DNA here is from genome assembly GCA_032360805.1 of Neoturris breviconis. Lineage (NCBI taxonomy): Eukaryota > Metazoa > Cnidaria > Hydrozoa > Anthoathecata > Pandeidae > Neoturris > Neoturris breviconis. Next base: position 31,285 of record JAULBZ010000034.1, read on the forward strand.
TCTGTATGAAAAAGATATCTTAACATAAATGGGATATAGAGGTGCATGCTAAGGGCTAAATAATTGCCAGACACCACCAGTGCCTTTTTGAGTATAGTTAATCAGATTCCGGCAGTTATTTTCAGGGTTGATGCTATCAATATTTAAGGATTGCAAATCGTGAGCGTGCCACTATGTTCGCAAGTTAACTTTTTAAGACAAACAGGCAAGCCGGCAGAGGAACACAGGCAACAGGCAAAGACCAAAATGAGGAATAGGCATAGGAATTTAGATCCTCGGCAGAGGAAAGAATGGGCAAACATAGGCAAAGACAAGAGGGCAAAAGAAAGGCAACAGAGCCAAGGCACCAGATAAGAAACATAGGCCAAGCAAAGGCAAATGGACATGGGAATGTCATCAGAGCCAAGGCACTAGAAAAAGGAAAGGCAAAGAAAATGCAAATGAAAGATCAGGGGCAAAGGCAACAGAGCCCAAGGCAACAAAGCAAAAGGCAACAGACAAGGACCCCAGGCAGCCGTCAAAGTAAAGAGCTCAAGCAGAGGAAAGGCAAAAGATTGGAATCAGCACAAGCAAATTCGGTCACGTACAAATTTTCATCAAAATTAAAGCACTTTAATTTTTGGTCAAATCTGGCCAAAAAGGATATTTTTCGTCAGAATTTTGAAAAATTAATTCCAGATTTGGAATCAGCACCATCAAATTTTGAGACGGAATGTTTCAACGCAATAAGAAGAATTTATACCCATGATAAATAACAGTCCGCATTGTGTATGAAGCCCGTCGGTATAGACAAGAACAATAGCCAATGCCAATTTGTAGTTACTCCAAACTACATTAATATATATCTACAAACCTTTGAAAAAAGCAGATTAATGAGAAAAAACAATATAATAAATTGAAAGAGAAATCCAGTCCAGAAATGAACATAAACATGGACAGAGATAATGCCGCCAAATATGGCGGCGATGCCGGCGATAGATAAACAACACAATGGTAGAAAACACTATGGTGATCAACAAGGGCAAACTATCTTCTTCTGAGGAAATACTGCCGCTTCCAAATTGTCGGCCACCGTAAAACACGAAAGTGAGAGATAAACACGGAAGAGAGAGATTTTTGTGTGCCAAAGTGGCTTCAAAATAGTAGTGGCGGTTTTTCACCAGACTAATGCAAATATTTCGTAATTGCTGCCAAAGGAGCCCCGCAGATAGTGACTAAAAGAGAACAAGATCATTATAAACTCAATAATTTCTAAGAGTAATTTAACAGAATAATACTTACACTGATCGGTGATAGAGTGCTGGTGAATTCATCCCGCTCATATGTTCTAAAATAAAAATTGAAATGAACTACTAAAATAATGCTGACCAAAACAAAAACAGAACATCAGCCTAAAGCTTCACACCTCTTGCTTATCCACAATCCACAATAAAATTCAATGCATGATTTCTCTAGCAAGAATGTGATTGGACCAGAGATCTAGGAATTCTTTACTATTATTATTACTATTGAGAATTGTAGTAATATTCAGACTGATACCAGTCTGAAGGTTTATAAACATATTATATAGGCTAGTAACGAGAGGTAACCATTGTATCTTGCACTTATTTTGTTTTTTAAAATGTTTTATTTGATTACTAGAAGATTACTAGAAACTTTAACCATTTTTCTAAATTAAGAATGTAAACAAACAACATATGTTAGCTTGCAAAATTGATGAAACTTAATGTGAGGTAATTTGACATGCACTCAGACATGCGTTCTAAGTAAGTGGCACAGAAAAGGACGTGCTAACTCATAAAACAGTTTACTGGGATCCATCTTACTGACAGCAAAACCTTTTATGTTTAGCAAAGAGTTTAAGCACATAGCATAGCTTAGAGCAATACCAGATATGTTTACATGTAACTCCACATACAGACTTATGATAGTATTGTCATATACGGCTCGAAGTAGGAAATAAACACCAACAGTTATGTTATTAGCGTATTAGTGGACCACATAGTCTAGCATTACACTTATACTAACACCCTTGGCAGGACTTAAATGTAGCTATTTCAAAGATAGAGTTATTCAAGTTGGGTCAACTAAATTATACTTCATACAACTCTCACATTTATCTTGTGAATGTTTAGAATGTCTATCAATCCTCTGGAACAAGAAATCACAATTGTTTGTATTTAATATAATTCAGGGGGTAATAAAATAACTTTTAGCTTATGTTTTGGTTTTGAAATACCCCCTGGAATATGATAATTATGGCAGAGAATTTTAATAGTAAATAAAAACTGTGCTTTAGAAAGGGTTTTGTGATTGGTAGATCACAGCGGTCAAAATAATACAAAGCCTACAAAATCTCTCCTCCATAGTGATTATATACTCTCACATTGAGCAATGGCGCAGGCAAACAACATAAGTTAATAATTGATGAGAAAAACCTTACTAAAAACTATGCATAGCTCAGCACAAAGAAAGATAGATTTCTGCAGGATCCAACAATAACAATGGAGTCTATAAAGCAGTTCTCAAAATAAAAACACTGTTGATGAGGGTTATTTGCACGGTTTCTTAACAACTTGAAGCTATGCTCCAAACTCAATCTTCCACATAGATTATAGTTCTCCTTTCAAGTATTGTAGTATCTAGAAGGTTACGATATAGACGGTTACGTGTTTTTCTTTGGCACGTGGTAAGAAGCATATAAAGAAGTAGAGTTTTATATTGAGTTAAATAATGGAAGTAAAATGATAAAAACCTTAGAACATCAACAAAACCATCGTAGAAGATTCAAGATTCAATAATATGAATAAAATAAACACACATAACTCTTAGTCATCACCCTTGAAGGAGCGTTTTTGAATATAGTTTTCAGCTATACAACTAAAAACTATACTAAAAAACCACTCCTCTGCACATGAAATCTGACAGTTATTCAGACAATTATTCTGTGTATTTTAATTCACAAACTAAATTCACAATAAGGAAATGACATAGTCAAACTATAACCACATTGGGAGACAAATAATAATAACAATAAAAAGAGTAAAACCCCGCAAAAGATTTGTATAAAAGAAACAATCACACATAGATCTTTAACAACATTAATAATACTGATTAACAAATGTATTCAAAAGCATGTAATTACCTTGCAATTTTAACTAAATGTATAAACATTTATATTTAAGTAGAACCAGATATTAAGCCCATTTTCTATCTTAACTTATGCATTACTCTCACCCTGTTGGCTTCCAATGTCATTAAAACTGTCATATATATCCTTGAATAACTACACTGGCACTTTTGGTTTTCACCCTCAGCTTTTCAGACTTGGTTTGCAAATCGCCAAACCAGTTTGCAACTGATCCATTTGGTATGTAAAAAAGTCATAAGAGGGTGTGCACTTATTCAAGGATGGGCACTTATTTAAGGATGGGCACTTATTTACAAGAGAAATATATTAAATATCCCAGTGGGAAAAAACTTGTTCAAATCTGTAGAAAAGATGGTAGAACAACTGCTGCTACCCCATCTTTGCTGTGTACGCCCACTGGAATGGTTGTGTCACTGGGATCTTATTTAAAGGGTAATTTACAGGGAAATGTTTACAGGGAAATTCAAATCGGTGTTCAAAATAAGAGCAAATAATCTATGTGAAGGAGTGATTTTTGAGCATAGCTTCAGGCTACAAAGTCTGAAGTAATGCCCAAAAATCCCTTCTCCACGATGAATTTTTATTTTTATTTCAACCATCGATTAATGACCAATTGTAACACCTTTATCAAGACAGAATTACATTAAATCACTGTGGAGGAGAGCAGTGAAACTTTATACCATAGCCTGAAGCAATGCTCAAAAATCACTCATCCACAGTGGATATAAATTGGATACACACAATATACTTCATGGCATTACGTATAAACTAAAAAATAAAATTTAGTTAAAGCTTAAAAAATATATTATTGTGCTGGGTATGAATTGATACACTAATTTAGTTTGACTTATAAAATAATTGTGCTAATTTATGTTCTGTGGGACTATTAAAGATAATCAAAGATATTAAACATAATTACAATTTAGCATATGAATAAAGACATGGTATCTATTAGCACTAATCTTTTAAAAGGTGGTTCCCATCATCTGTTAAAAATAAAAATAACTAGACATTGAAACAATACAATAGAAAAAATATTTTTTCTTTGAATGAATACCATTTTTATTAAAAAAATCTTTCGTTGGGAATAATTAATAATGTTATAAAAACTCTAACTCATGATAGTAATTTATGTTTTACAACCATAAAGTGAATAACATTAATATTTATTTTTAGCCTGAAGCAATGCTCAGAAATCACTCCTCCACGGTGGATATGAATTACATGGACATATTATACATCATAGCATTATGTACAAACCAAGCCAAGAATATACCTATGTTATAGTACTAGTTGTGCTTTTAAAGACTTTGAGTATATGTATGTATGTATATGTATGCATACACATATGTATATGTATGTATGTACATAAGATATACACATAGATAGTGGATATAACATTAATAGTTATTTCAAAATTGAAGAAAGAAGCTTCCCAAAAACAAAATGATTTCTCAAAAATTCTCAAAATTTTAAAAACTATGTTTTATAAAAAATATCACTTATCTGAAAAAATTGAGGAAGAAGCTTCCCCAAAATACAAAATGTTTACCAAAAAGATTTATGGCCATAGAAAAAGTCAATTTTCAAAAAGATTTTAAGTCCAAATGTGATTCTGGTCAAATCCATATAATCAGTGAAAAAAGTCTAAAAACATTTCTCTAAGTTAACTATTTCACATTTGGGTATAACCTCTGGGCAAACTTATTATTAAATGTGGTCAAAGTCTCATAGAAACCAAAATTTGTAAAACGTTTCTAAGTCGCTATGATCAAAGTCTTATAGCAAAATTCAACTATTTAACCATTGGGTACAACCTTTCACCTTTTACTGATTGTGGTCAAAACCTTGTAGAAATCAAATTTCTCTACTTTTGAAAAAATCCCTTTTTCGCTGATACTTGGTCCCAAATTGACAAAATCAAAATAAATTGGCCTATGGTCTCGTAATATTGCCTAGAATACCATAACCAAATTTCAGGACGGTGCCAAGACTTTTCAATTTTGACCCTTTTTGCCCAAAATTGGAGAAACGAGTGGACAAAATCAAATAGCAATAGTCCATCCAAACTTTGTTTAGTGGTTAAAAATGAACAATCGAATTAAAAGTAATCATCTAGCATAAGTAGTGAATATATGCCTAGAAAAATCACGGGACCCATGTTTCTTAAAAAAGAGTTGATTGTCAGCAGCAATTTCAAAATGTTTTTAAATTCTAACTGACTAAAATTAATGTCTCATACATCTGTTTGAATCTGTTAAGTAATGCTGACCTCAAGTTTCAAAACATTCAAATAAGCATATTTTATGAATTGAAGCCACTAAAATGTTGTAGACTACTTATGTTAAATGGTTATCTTTGAGAAAAATAATAACGAAATAACCTTATATTCCTTGGTAAGGTTTGTGTTACACTAAGACTTTTGTGATGTTTATATAGACAGTGGTAAAATTAAGAATAAATAATCACTGGATGTTCAAAATTTCTTCTCTACAGTGATTATTTACTTTTATTTCGACCTTTGTTAGACTCCACAGTAAGATAACTACAACAAATCACAACCTGCCATAACATTTATTTCATGTCACAACATAAGAAGCAACATTTATTTCATGTCACAACATAAGGAGCAACATTTAGTTTACAACTGTTACAGGAGGTTTGTTTTCTCAGTTTATTCATTCAAAACCTTTTATTTATTATGGTATCGTTAGTCCACATGTTTATAATATACAAGCCAATTTATTCAAAGAAAGAAACAGTTGTTATATATTCGAAAAGACAAATACTCACTTTCAAATTTAATCAAACAAATAGAATGGAAGCACATGTTTTCCAGTAAATAAGACCCATGATATTTAACAAGGAATAACAAGGATTAGTTCGAATTCATCTGTCGATGGGTAATACTTAAACTAAATACAAATAATCACTGTGGAGAAGTGATTTTTAGGTCTAGTTTCAGAATTTGTTGCCTAATCTATGCTTCACTCCTCCACAGTGATTATTTGCTTGAGCACTGGGTACTTTTTTCTGATTAATTATTTGACGAAATGTTTAAAAAACGAACAACAAGAACGGCTGTTCAAAATAAGAGGTGAAAGTGGTATTTTTGAACATTGCCCTCCTCCAGTGTGTACTTATTATGGTTCTAAACAACTTCTCTAATTTCATACCTGAGTTAAGCGAAACTATCTTTGTAATCTCTCTAATTTGAACCTCTCTAATTCAAACAAAATTTAGGGGTTTCATCCAGAAACTCTGTTATAAAAACCTCTCTTATTTAAAACCTCCCTAATCCCAGCAAAATGTCACAAAGAATTATATGGGTTTCACTGTAGTTAGTCTTTTAATGCTTTTAAAATAATCTACTTTATGTCCTGTTTAATTTTTATGCACTGAGAAAAATAGTTAAATTCACTATATTTAATAGGTATTTTTAGCATTATCCACCTATCCAGCAATGATAAACCGGGAAAGATATCTTTCTGGCTTCTTACTAGCTTACATGACCATTTACATCAGTGAGTACAGTTTCTGTTTACAAAGCCTAGATGCTCAAGAATTACTCCTCCACAGTGATTATTTTATTACATCATGATTGAACTCTGAAAATCCTTCACTGATACTAATTTAAACATTCATTTTAATTATGAATCAATCGAGGAAAATATAGTGCAAGGTATTCTGGTTACTTATGAGATTGTACAAAATATTTGTAATTCTTTCTTAATTATAATATTCTCATACATAGATCCTTAAATTGATTGGCAGTGCATATCCAGTGCTGATTTGGAAAATTGTTTTGAGTATCCAGGCTAAGTTTTTGAGTATCCAGTCTTTGTTGTGGTAGACCTGTTTTCTGGTTATCTCTACTCTTATTTGATAATTTTATTTAAACAATTAAGTAAAGGGAACAGAATAAAATTCAAATTACGCTCAATAATATAGGCTCCAATGCTTTTATATATTGCTATCAAAATTTCCCTGGATATGACCCTGCTTCCTAGGTGATGTCCGAAATTATTTAAAGATTTTTTTTTTTTAATAAGTCACTCTCTGTAAGGTATCAAGGTCACTTTGGTTGAAAGATGAGCAAAATTGAAAGATAAGCATTAACATTAACATTTTTGAAGGTCATAAAAAGATGGAAAGCAAGATATAATGGTAAAAAATTCACACAAATCAGACGTGCAAGAAAGAAAGAAATTTTTGTTACAAGAAGATGACTGTACAGTAAAAGGATGATCGCCTGAATACCTAGTTTAAGAAATGAAAGATTTTAGAGCAGGGGTCTCCTAATTGGCTTTTCAAAAAGCCTCTTAAGTTTCTTAAGTCCTCATGCAATTGTGGGCAGAATCTCATAGCAAATTCAGAAAACGTCAAGTCCCTTATCATTCGGGCATAATATGTAGGTTAACTTTTAGTTGAACGTAGTCAAAACCACATAAAATTCAAAGCATCCAATTTCATGAAAAAGTCCCTTTTTCACTAATACTTGGTTACAAGTCCCCAAAAACATTTGGCCTTTGGTCTCACAATATTGCCTAGAATACCGATGCCAAATCTCAAGATAATACCATGCCTTTTCAGACCCTTTTTGCCTGAAATTAAAAAATATTTTGATAGTTTGTCCAAAATATCATTCAGGATTTCGGTACCAAATTTCAAAAATGGTAGCAGGTGTAATAAGAAAAGCTGCCAACATCAATAAAAAGTGATAGCAATAACACCTCTGAACTTTGTTTGGCAGGCCAAAAACACTCCTACACCAGGGTAAAATCTATGATTATAATATGAGAGCCTGTTATATTCTGGGTGAAGCAAGCCACCTGGATCCAGCTAGGGGTCTGGGTACACTGTACGTCTCCAAACGGAGTAAAATAATGTTTAAGAAATATTTTTTGAGGTTGTGTACTAGAAGCACAAAAATACAATCGGGTGAGTGAGCTTGTACTAGTTTGAAACTGAGTGCTTCTAGGTTTCTAGACTTTCTGTTTCCTACTGTCAGAAGAGCTCAGGCTAGAGCAGCAAATAATAATAAAAATTATATAAGTTCATACAAAATATTTTAAAAGTTTGTGCACCTGTTCTATTTGGGCGCTCGGATAGCCCGGATTTTCCGGATAGCCCTAGTTGATTTTGCCACAATAACTGGTTATGTCCCATGGTTATTTTCAGAGGCTTGTAATGCATAGACTACCTTGCAACTGTGATCTCTGGCATAAAATTGAGCAATACACTACACTACAGTACAAGCCTGAATATAACTGCCGGACGTCACCTGTGGAGGAGTGTTTTTTTAGTAGTATAGTGTTCAGGCTTATGGATATTCAATGTAAATTGGGCTTGAGATACTCTTAAAGTTTATGAGAAGGCTCACAAAAACATCTTGGAATCAAAGTATAAAAAAATTAAATTATAAGAGAAATTTTCAGCAATGAACATTAGAATAAATAATCACCGTGGAGGAGAGATTTTTGAGCACAGCTTCAAGTAATGCAAAATTTACTCCTTCATTGTGGTTATTTGATTCAAGCACCGATTTTATTGAATGCCATAATAGGCTTATTTTAAAGCTTGTAAACAATTTACCTGTGTCTTTCATCACCTTCTGTACATTCTTTTTCTTTTATTTTTATATATAACCTACATAATGAAATAAAAAAACAATTTATCCATCTGAAGACTTAAATTATAATTTACAGTAATGTGATTCCAAACCAACATACCTATGTATAAAACCAATTAGTGGTTAATAATATGGATGAAAGGACCCACACCTTTAGGTTAGTAGAAAATTCTTAATAGAGCAAACAGATCATTCTACACCAAACTCATTTTAACGATTCCATTCTCTCAAAACTTAGAAAAATAATCATTGTGGAGGAGTGATTTTTGAGCATAGCTTCGCAGCTTTAAGCTGTGCTCCAAAAATCATCCAACAACAGTGATTGTCACTAGAAGAATTTCTTCAGGAAATGAAAATTGTGTTCGAACATTATTCACTTCACGCAACATACACATGTATAACCTCCTTATAAAAACGAGAATTGTAAACGAAGTTTTCTTTCAAATATGTAAACTGTTTAATAAAAGAGTATAAATATTTGTATAAGAAACTATACACAAAATTAAAACATTGAGAAAACAGGAAAACATAAAAACATTAAAATATAGTGTTTAAAATAAACCTATCTAAGAAGAGACAGATATACAACGGACACAAATAACAAACAATAATATAGCATTGACAAAGAACAAGCAAATAAGAGAGATAGTAACTAGCATCTTTCATAGCATCTTTAGACCAGTACATATAATCTTTTGATATAAAATAAGCTTCAACTTTTAAGATACAGACATTTTGACACTGAGATGCTATATATATTATGATGACCGATCATAACAAATATGACATAGTGTTTATTTTAACTATTTATATCAACACATTAAGATCATATGTGGAGGAGAGTAGTATGGACTATTTTGGTTTTAATTATCAGCTATCACACCCTCCTTCACAGTGCTTTTAACACTTACTTCATTAGTGTGTTGTTTACCATAAACACAATACCCTTAACATATTTCCAAATCAAGGAGGAGATTAGGACAAGCAATTTAGTTTCAATTATTTGCCAGCACTCTCTTCCACAATGCTTATTAAGACTTTCTTCGTTGATGTTTACAACAAATACAATCTACCCTTAGTATAAACTTACAAGCATAACATATGGTTAGCATAAAACTAACTCTGCACAGTTATTTTCTTAGATGTAATACATAGGAAAGATAAAGCATGTATACATTATAAAGCATTTATCTCAATAGGATTTGTAAGATATAACTCTTTGTTCATCGCCAGAGTAAGAACTTACCCAGTGGGCAATAAACTTGTTCAAAGTCAGCAGTAAAGATGCTAGAACAATGTCAGAGATGTTGTTCTCTGTTGACTTTGAACAAGTTTTTGTCCAGTGAGTAATCTCTGTGAATGAACATTCTTATATGATTAACTTATTTACTTTTATAAAAGATTAAAATTACTTATAAGCTCTTTTAAAAAATGACACAAGATAATTAAAGACTTTTAAGGACATTAATTCATCTCTCAATTTTTTATTTAAATCATAATAATGTCGAGTACCATCCAGAATAACAATCTCTGTAGAGGTATGATTTTTGAGCATTCCCCTCTACTTACAAGCCTGAATATAACTGCAGGAAAAAAATTGTGGAGGAGTGCTTTTTGAGTATTTTTTAGCTTTAAAGCTTAAAACTATAGTAAAAAACACTTCTCTGTAGAAGATGCCTTGCAGTTATATTCAAGCTTGATTTAGCACCTTGCTCAAGGCTGCAAATAAAACTTTCAGACAGTGATCAAATTATAAAGTCAAAATAAAAGTAAATAGTCACTGTGGAGGAGGCATTTTTTGAGCACAGTTTCTGGTTTGATTGGACAATTCAAATCTGAACATAACAAGAAGCCAAATCGGCTTGAAAAGTCACGCCTTTCGTGATGAAATTTGGACAGAGAGAATACTCAGTCTCAGACAAGTGAAATCAAGATTTTCAGCACTAAAATTGGTCTAGAATGTTGTGCTCTATCGGATGTGACCAATAAGTGCAAAACACAAAATGAGCACAAGGTGAAGAAGACTTACGTTAGAACTCTAACCTGAGGTTAAAACTTCTATTTTTTAACGGTTAGAACTTCCATTTTCCATTTTCCAGTTATTTATAAAAACAAACTCTTCTTCGAATATTTTAATACAAAATGTATTCACATGCGTGATTTTGTAATTATAATATCACATGTGATTATAGAAATCTTCTTATTTTTCCACAATAGTATTCAGAAATCGTAAAAGCTATTGAAGCGTGCAAATAATATACTCAATAAATAACGTTCAAAACGATTTGAAAAAAGCAACAGCACTTTATACAAATATTTTTTTTAAACTTTTTGAACTACATTTTTTATGTTTTTGAGTCAGTCAACACAAGAGTAAACACAAACAAAATAAACATCAGTCAACACAAGAGTAAACACAAACAAAATAAACATCAGTCGACATAAGAGTAAACACAAACAAAATAAACATCATGGTTAATATTATGTCAACATTTAACCGAGAGATTCGTAGACAGAAGTTTGTAAAAAGTCCTAAGTTAACCACAAATTTTCATGTAACTCATCACATATACGATGAACTGCGGGATATATAATGCCTGTGGGAAATCACTGAATTCGTCTGAACGCTGCCCCCGCAGACTTGCGATTCAATAAATCACTTTCCTCCAGAGACGTGATCTAATAATAGTTTTTAAACAAATTTACTAAACAGTTTAAGTTCCAATACCATTCAATACATTACAGTCCTATTAATGAAAACATTTACAAGCAGTCGCTTTTGTTTTTTTACTAAATCACTCTGCAAGGTGTCAAGGTCACTACGTAGCAGAGAGCTACAAAAGAAGAAGGCAATTTACAATAATGAAAGGTGAGAATTAATATTGCACTTAAATCCTTGAAGATCATAGAAATAAAGAAACCTTGCTAATGGTAAGGAATTCCACAAATCAGATGTGTGAGGAAAGAAACTGGTCAAATATAAATCTTTGTGACTAAAAGGTCTTGCTAATGGTAAGGAATTCCACAAATCAGATGTGTGAGGAAAGGAAACTGGTCAAATATAAATCTTTGTGACTAAAAGGTGAGCACGAGTCAAATTCATCAGAACAACTGCCATGGAAGTACTTATAAAGATAGTGAAAACACCATTGAGATATTGTGATAAGATCACCTACAACTATATTAATTATTCTTTTTTGAAACCGGTCAAGTAAATTAAGACAAGAGGCATCATCCCAAATATGACAGCAGTACTTAATACAAGGTTAGACTGAGAAGAAAAAAATAGTTATTCTCAGGAAGTTCAACTCATTCATTCTCTAATTCATTCATTTAAACTTTATATAAACTGCTACAAGGCAATGGATCTGTAAAAGAGAGGACAATTAAATTGGAGAGAAATACATCCCTAATGACATTTGAGAGAAAGAATCCTTTGCCAGATAAAGCATTTTAAAGACATGTAGTGTCAGAGGTGTCAGAAGTGTCATACAACTGTCAAAACATGTTTGGAAGTGACACAACCGTCATGTGTTTTTATTGAAAGTGTTATATGTGCTTGAGCAAAATGTCAGAAAATTTTAGAAAAGGTATTATAATACTATATGATAGCAAGAAAGTGTTAATCTCAAAATTCAGTGATACAAATCTTATTAATTAAACCAGCTTTCAATTAGTCATTTTCTTCAAGTTAATTAGTTTCTTTGCTGACGCATTGTTTGAAGTATGAGCAAATAATCAGTATGGAGGAGAGATTCTTTAGCATTGCTATGCTCAAAGAAATCACTCCTCCACAGTGATTATTCGCTCTTATTTCAAACATTGTGTAAAATATATAATTTGCTAATTTGAATTCACCATGAACTCAATTCACGTCTTCCACCATCTGCTCCTCCAAGCAAACCGTTTCCTCAAACTGTTTGGGAGATATATTAAATATAACAAAAACATAAATTTTTTAAGAGAACAGTTTGGCTCTGTCAGACTAGTCAGAGCTACAATTCCAGATTTAAAGTATTCATTGATGGTTAATCAAGTAAAGAAAGTTTCCAATGATTCGTTCACTTCACAAGAGGAAGAAGCTTCTATACGAGTAACCAAAGTACCTGAGGACAGTAACACAAATGTTGTATGGTGCAGCACAGTTTGGCAAACAAGATTCTAAGTTTATGGGAAGAGGAGGATTCCGGGGGGGTCAGGTATGTGGCTCACTAACAGAAAGACAAGATGATAGATCAAAAGATTATCAAAGGAGAAATGGTAACCATAATTAATGAGACAGTACAAAAAAGTCAGATTGATCAAAGTGCTATGTATATGGTAGCATCTTTCATTTTGCCAAGGAATGTCCTGATAAAGGTAGAAACAAAAGTGACGAAATAAAACTTCAATTTACACTGAAAAAATTCCCTGGTATTTAAAACATGTGTAAACCATGGAAAAATCATGGGTAAAAAAGCAAGTTGAAATATGAAAAACATGTTAATCAAAGGTACGGTATTGAAAGTAGCCCACCAAACCAAGTGAAAGTTAAACCTAAGCACATAAATATGATTATGCACACATTATGCATCAGTGTTTGAAACATGCCTTTATTAATATAGTAAGTTTCGGTTCAAATAAACATTTGGAACACGTTTTTCAAGGTAAAATAGGTCACTGTGGAGAAGGGTAGTGAAATTTTATATCCAAGACAAACACCTAACTTTTACATGGCAATAGGACTTCATGTCCTTGCATTAGGATTTCATGTCCTTATTAAGTTGATAAAGTTTCAGATCAAATAAACAATTGGAACACCTTTATCAAGGCAAAATTATATCAAATATCATAGCCTGAAGCAATGCTCAAAAATAACCTCTCCACAGTGGATATGCATACATTAATTATATATCATACATCATTACACATCATATCATTTTAACTTAATGCATTTTATTTTAAATGCACTTAATAAACCTTACACTTAATATATTAAGTGTATACATAGGATAGTTTTTGCTAGCCTTATTACTATAAGTTTTATAAATCCATGGTTTTTACTAGATGATGTTATAAAGCACTAGAGAATAATGTAACATAAGAATATGTATTTTTTATTATTTAAAAAATTATTTTTCATTAAATTATCACTTATCATCTCAAAAAATTGAGGAAGAAGCTTCCCAATATACAAAATGTCTGACAAAAAAGGTTTATGGTGAAAGTCTAGAAGAAAATTAAAATGTCAAAAAAAGATATATCATATATAACAAAAAAAAAAAAAAAAAAATCCTTATCATCTTAGCATGTTATTAGGTGAATGTGGTCAAAACCTCATAGAATTCAAATTCTCGAAAAAAATTTAAGTCTTTACTTTTGAAAAATCTCTTTTTTGCCGATACTCAGTTCCAAGTTGACGAAATTGAAAAATATTTTGTCAGCGGTCTCATAATATTGCCTAGAATGTCATAACTAAATTTCAGGATGGTACCTTGTCTTTTCGGTCCATTGGCCCAAAAATTCAATATGGACCTCTTTTTGCCCAAAAAATCTTTAGAGAGCCCTTCTAGAATATCGCCATGAATGCTGGTACCGTTTTTCAATGAAAATGCTAGCCCTTTGGGAACATGGTCTATTAAGAAAAGCGGGCCGCTGCTGCTGCCGCTGTTGAAAAGTGATATAGCCCATCCAAACTTCGTTTAGTGGTTTGTTTGGTGGGTTAAAAACATGTGAGCAAAAAACATGTTTTCCAAGTGTAAAAAAATATGCTTTTAACATGGAAGCATGGCTACTCCAGTTTCTAAAAAAACATGCTTTAAACATGAAAGCATGGATTCAACATGAAGAAGCATGGTTTTCCATTGAGCTTTTTAAATGTCACTATGGTAAGAAAAACATGGTTAAAACATGGAACCCAATGAGCTCCTTTTGTCACCGTGGTAACAAAAACATGGTTCTAACATGAAAGCATGTTTTCTCATTGAACTTTTTAAAGGTCCTTATGGTGACGAATACATGGTCTTGAAACATGAAAGAAAGATTTTTTTGGCAGCATAAAATGAAAATAAATTTTTATCAATTTTTACTCTCAGATGAATAACTTGAAGATGAATATGGTTCTTTGCTAAACTTGTAAAGAATAATTACAAATGAATCTTCATTCATGGCTATCACAAACATGAAGATTTCTACACTTACCATTTAGGACCTGCACGTAGAATGAGAAATTCTGTTCCAAAACTTGTGACAGTATTTTAGTATTACCCTAAACATTGGAATATAAATGAAACTGTTCAATAGTAGGTTCGTTCATACATGGTTGTGACTTGTATCATACAAGATGTTAATACAAACACTGAAGACAGAAACAGAAACAAGGCAATCAAGAGTGCATTTGATTCATACAAAATAAAATACTCTGAGGATTAATAAGAGGCAATAAAATACCTCTTCAGATCACTTTTAAGATCAAAATAATCAATGGAGACAAGTTTGACATTAATGACTGCATCTTATTCCAGGAATTGATGACATTAAATCTAACAGAGCTCTTACTTAACTAACAGTATTGACAATAGAGAGATTAAGCAAGCCAACCTTTTCTGCACGAGTGCTCTGAACATGAGTGAAGTTAACCGCAAATGTATTTTGTACAAAGATAGGCATCATATCATAAAATAGTTTATGCAAAAAAAGAATATTCTGACAATGTACAGTACAATACTGTATCAGAAAATTTGAGGAGTTCCAAATTGTTATACAGATCACTGGAGGATGCCCTACGAGATTCAAAAGACATTAATCTGACAGCAAAATTTTGTAGAACAGCGATTCGGTTAATGGCAAGGCTGTTTGGTTGACCCCAAATTTGGTTACAGCATTGCAGATGAGAATGCAAAATGGCATAATACACTAGGATAAGAATATTTTGAGGCACAAAGTGACCAAGTTTAGCTAAAGTCCCATTGGCCCTCTTGAGCTTGGCAACAGTATTATTGATCTGACACTTCTAGCACCGAGATTTAATACAATCACTAGGTATAAGCCTTTTACCATTGATAATTATTATTTTTAGGAAAAGCCTAAAATCATAATTAAAGGGATTCTCATGCCAGAAATTATATTTTAATATGTTGTAGAGCTCAAAGTTGATTAACAAGTCTTTTTGAATTTTTGAAAAAGCTCTTTCCGTTCTCGAGATGTCATGATTTGAAGTTTAGTCAGTAAATTAACGGTCAGTATTTTTTACAGTATTTTTAGTAAACTTGTGATGTCATTAGCAAGTTAGAAAAAATGCTGACAGCCTTTTTCTTAAATAACTCAAGAAATTATAGTAACCTCAAATTTTGACAGTATAAGGGCATTAGAGGTAAACATATAATAGATGTTTGTTTACTCGCCCGAGGTCCCTTGAATTTTTTTGCTAACATAGCTGTAACGCTCGATAGAAACATCGTAATAAACTGAAATTTTGTACAGCTTCTTAAATGTACAAATTAGCAGTGCACACAAAAATTTTTAGCTCTACAACATATTAAAAGATAATTTTTGACGTGAGAATCCCTTTAAGAGGTTTCGTGCATGTTTAAAAACACTGTACTCAGTCTTACTAGCGTTAAGGGAGAATTTATTGGCATTGAGCCAATGACAGAGAAGCTTGAGGTCTAAATTCATTTGTTTGGCCAGTTGTTTCAAAGAATTTAATACTAATATGCAAGAGGTTGGTGTCATCAGCAAAGTGATATGTACCAAGGAATATTTGATTGCACAATTCAAGTCGCTAATATAAATTAAAAATAAGAGGGCCTAAAACAGAGCCTTGAAAAACACCATTTCCGATAAGATTATTTGCTGACCTAGCTCCATTGTGGGATATAAGCTGTTGACGTGCTGTTAATAAGACCTGAATAAAGAGAGTGCATACCACCACAAATTCCATAATAAAAGAGCTTTTTGAGCAGAATTTCATGATCAACAGTATCAAAGGACTTTTGGAGATCAATAAAAACTCCACATGCATAATTTCTTTTATCAAAAGCATCCATAATTTTTAAGGAGAGACCATCATCTCAATTCTGCAATATTCAAGTGATGATGATGATGACTGATAGATGGCATGGAAGTTAAATCTATAAAACAGGTGACAATTCTCGCTCGGTTAAGTGGAACACCTGTGAGGATAACTACCAAAGTTATATACCTTTACTGTTATATACCCTTATTGTTTAGCTAGTAAACAAGCAATGGTGAAAAATGCGAAAGTTTTCATTGAAATTCTTGGAAAAGAGTGGAAAAGAACACCAGATTCAATTCAGTTCTACTATTAAATAGAATATAATCCATCGCTTGACTTAATTTGATACCTTTTACATTCTTATATTCGCTCTGAAAAGCACAGAATCGACAGATTGTTTAGTTTATATGTGGACTATAGATATACTTTCTGTTTTTGGCTTCTTGTACTCTCCCTTCACTTCACTTCACTTCACGCGTCTTCCCTCTTTATTTACCAAATAAAGGCTATAGTTTCAGGCAGCTAATGTGTTCTTTGAACTAATGGCTAACTGAGATAAAGGCTTGACCTCCATGTATTTATCATAAGTATTATACGCCTATTAAACCGCCCTCTCAAATATTACCTACCACCCCCACTCCCACCCTCTCGCCCAATATACACCTATTTTTTTATTTCTTCTTCCAGAAACCACCAAACGCAATTTAGGGGAAAGATTAGCCTTTCAGACGCTCTGGCTAAAGAGGAGAGCACGAAGGGCAGTACGGCATTTACGCAGTTCCGATTTCCCGATTTCGTTTCGTTTCTGGCGATTCTGGTAAAACTACGGACTACAATCAAGGTTAAAAAATAACCATGAGAAGTTCCTTCTCAGATAGATTTCGAACTTTATCTAGTAGACTTAAGACTTAGAGCTTAGGATCTTAGGTCTTTTTACAAATTTGACAAATTCTCTTGCTTATAGCAGCATAGTACCCCATGCTCTTGGAACAAATTCGAACTTTCGTTCAGATCGCTTTGCTAGTTAGTAAAAATTTAAGGCTTTTTGCCAAAGTTGAAATTCCAATTTTTTGCACGAATTTCCCTTTTTATATGACCTTGATTGTACTACAGTCTACGGAAAACAAAGAACAATAAATGCACTGTTTTACAAAATGATATCAAAGAAAAACTGAGCTCTCAACGCGAACAGCGGATGAGAGTGTAACGAACAGGATATATATATATATTTTTTATTTTTAGTTTGCACTTCGCTGCATATATGTAAAGTAAAGTAAAGTAAAGTAAAAAGAGCTTGTAGACTTTTGAAATATACTTTGTTTTATCAGAACCCTATGCAGCAATACCATAGAGTACATGTGAATGGACAAAACTGAAATAAATAGAACGCAATGTTTCTTGAGGTAGAAAGTGCCTAATTTTACAAATTATACTTATACCCTGTATAATTTTTGAGCAAACATAGTTTGTATGCTTCCCAATCTAGGTGTTCATCAACCAATATACACCTTACACTCTCTTTTTGTTCTAATAACTTACCAAATATATTTACCTTGATTGGGTTTTGAGTATTTTGCTGATTTTTATTAAAATAAATAAGATAAAATTAGATTTAGAGACATTGAGGCTTAATTTATTTCCTATTAACTAGTCACAGATTTTTGCCAGTTCTTGGTGTATTGTGATTTTTAGCTCTTTTTTACATTTGTTTTGTGTAAATATGCATGTGTCGTCTGCAAAGAGAGTAAATTTGACTACTGAAGATACACCAGGAAAGTCATTAATATAAAGGGGGACCCCACATCTAACTGTGAGTGGTTGTGATAAGCAGCTTCCTGAGGAGACATTTCGAATACGGTTACTTAAATAAGACTAGAACCATTTGTTTGCAGTTCATCTTATTCCATAAATGGTTGAGTTTTGTTATTAGTATGTTATGATTAACAGTATCGAATGCCTTAGTAGACTTGCCTTGGCGAAATCAAGAAAAATTACACATAAGTAAAGGTTTTTGTTTGAGGCATCAGAAATATGCGATATAAGATTAAGAACAGCTGTGCTTGTTGATTTTTCTTTTTGGAAGCCGTATTTACATTGACTTAATATTTTATTTTTTTAAATGAATGATACTAGTCTTTTATACATAATTTTTTCTGTGGATTTGTGAAAGAATTCTTTAAAGTATTTACCTGTCTCTGTTTGAGGGAGTTTTGTTTAATTCTGATGCTACGTTTACAAAGAATGAATTAAAGAGAGATACTATCGTAGCAGGATCATTAACATTATGACCATTATGATTTATCGTAGAAGGGAAATGGCTAGCTTTTTTATTGCGAGATAAAAAGTTGTTTAATTCCTTTCCAGAAAAATAATTCCTATAATACACCACCTTACTTTTTCGGATTTTGTGATTGATTTCATTTCTTAGTGATTTAAATTGCAAGAGTATGTCTCTTTCTCCATTTCTCATATACTGACCACAGAGAATATTTTTTGTTTTCATAAGATTAACTTTATGGTTTGTGATCCATGGTTTATTAATTTGCCTCATTTTTTTGAGAGGCTATTTGTTTTATCGGAGCATGATTATCAAGTAGGACAGAATATTATGAAAAAAATTATACATAGTGTTTACTCCATTCATATAATCTATTTTTGTGTCTAGAGATATATTTTTGAGTTCTTCATAAAAATATTATATTTTGAAGTTGGAATAAGATCTTGCAAAACGCTTGTCTATAGACTTGTATCAGCTTTTTTGATAATTAGAAAAGATGGTCAGTTATATGGGGAATAAGATTTCCACTAGTGCAATCACTTCCTATATCATTAAAAAATATATTATCAATGAGAGTTAATTTATTGTGGGTTCGTATAAGTGGAGAGTTAGCACTTTGGAGAGTTAGAAAAAAAAGTGGAGAGTTAGAAAATATGACGTCATA